>JADLZL010007185.1:0-96562 GCA_015844335.1 Chrysopogon serrulatus
TTGATGATATGCTAGATGAGCTAAGTGGTGCCATTCTTTTCACTAAGATAGATTTGCGTAGTGGCTACCATCGATTCGCATGAAATTAGGTGATGAATGGAAAACGGCTTTTAAAAACGAAATTTGGGTTATATGAATGGTTGGTTATGCCGTTTGGTTTGACAAATGCTCCCAAAGCACATTTATGCGTTTGATGAATGAAGTTACGAGGCCCTTCATAGGATTGTTTGTAGTTGTCTATTTTGATGATATCCTCATTTACAGCAAGTCTATGGAAGAGCATGTACAACATTTACGTGCTGTTTTTGATGCGTTGCGTGTCGCCCACTTATTTGCTAACATTGAAAAATGCATGTTTTGCACACAACGTGTTTCGTTTCTTGGCTATGTTGTTACTCCACGGGGCATTGAGGTGGATAGCGGCAAGATCGATGCCATTCGGGCATGGCCTACACCGGCGACGGTTACACAAATTCGCAGACTTTCTTGGCCTTGCGGGGTTTCTACCGCAGATTTGTTCGTGATTTTAGCTCCATTGCAGCGCCTCTACATGAGCTTACAAAGAAGGATGTTCCCTTTGCTTGGAGTGATTCGCAAGAGGTTGCGTTCAGCACCTTGAAAGATAAGTTAACCAATGCTCCCTCTCTTGCGGTTGCCCTGATTTTACTAAAGTGTTTGAACTTGAATGCAATGCTAGCGGTATTGGGTTAGGTGCTGTTTTGTTACAAGAAGGAAAGCCGGTTGCTTATTTTAGCGAGAAATTAAGTGGTGCTAGCTTGAATTATTCTACTTATGATAAGGAGCTTTATGCTTTAGTGCGCACTTTGCATACTTGGCAAAGACTACCTTTGGCATCGCGAGTTTATAATTCATTTCGATCATGAGGCTTTTTAAAACATATTCGTACCCAAACAAACCTGAATCGTCGTCATGCTAAATGGGTAGAATTCATTGAGTCTTTCCCTTACATTATTAAACACAAGAGTGGGAAGGAAAATGTTATTGCGATGCTTTGTCTCGTCGCTATACCATCTTTGTCACGGTTAGATTTTAAAATCTTTGGCTTGCAAAGCGTGAAGGATCAATATGTTAACGATGCTGATTTTAAAGATGCTTTTTCGCCCATTGTATTCATGGCAAACCATGAGGTAAATTTCACATACAGGATGGGTTCTGTTTCGCTAACAAGCTGTGTGTTTCCAGCTAGCTCGGTTCGTCGTTTGTTGTTCTGAGGAAGCGCATGGAGGCGGTCTCATGGGGCACTTTGGCGTCTACAAGACACATGAGGTCTTTGGCTGCCCACTTCTTTTGGCCCCGGATGCGCCCGATGTTGGCGCTTTGTTGCCTATTTGCGTTACTTGCCGAGAAAAGCTAAGTCACGATTGAACAACCATGGTCTATACATGCCTTTGCCTGTTCCTACTTCCCCTTGGCTTGATATTTCTATGGACTTTGTTTTGGGATTACCTCGAACTAAGAAGGGGAGGGACAGTATTTTTTGTGGTTGTTGATCGTTTCTCCAAAATGGCTCATTTCATACCTTGTCATAAGGCCCGATGATGCTAGCAATATTGCTGAATTGTTCTTTTCGCGAGATTATTCGTTGCATGGTATTCCAAATACTATAGTCTCTCGATCGTGATTCTAAGTTTCTCAGCCATTTTTGGAGATCATTGTGGAATAAAATGGGAACTAAATTCTTTGTTTAGCACAACTTGTCACCCTCAAACCGATGGACAAACCGAGGTGGTGAATCGAACTTTGTCAACCATGCTTAGGGCTATTTTAGATAAACACTTGAAAGCGTTGGGAAGATTGCTTGCCTCATGTTGAGTTTGCTTATAATTATGCAACGCATTCTTCTACAAAGATGTGTCCCTTTCGGGTTGTTTATGGTTATATTCCTCGGGCGCCTATTGATTTGTTTTGCGCTTGATCCGAGGGACGTCCCACACATAGATGCCGCTGCACATGTTGATCAAATGATTAGCTTGCATGAGCAGACTCAACAAAACATTCTTCTTTGCTAATGCTAAATATCGGGTTTGCGGGTAGTAAAGGGAGAAAACAAGTTACTTTTTGAACCGGGTGATCTGGTTTGGTTGCATTTGAGAAAGGATCGTTTTTTACGCTTTACGTCGTTCTAAATTGATGCCACATCTTTGCTGGTCCTTTTTAAAGTGCTAACCAAGATTAATGATAATGCTTATATCCTTGACACACTGCGGAGTTTGGTGTTTCCACGAGTTTTAATGTTGCAGATTTGAAACCGTATGCGGGCGAAGATGAGGAGTTGCCGTCGAGGGCGACTTGGTTCAAGAAGGGGAGGATGATGAGGACATCACGAGTACATCTACACCGGCGAAGCACCACAGGCGCCTCCGGTTGCTCCTCCACCACAGGCGCCTACGGTTGATCATCCAGTTGGGCCAATCACTCGGGCCCGTGCAAAGAGAATTAAACTTCATCATGTTGTTAAGGAGCGAAGGCCCGCCAGAATAAGAAGATGGGCTAACGGGGGCAGCCCAAGGTGGGCGCCTAGGGTTGGAGCCGCAACCCTTTCTTTGGGCGCGCCACCCCCTCCCGCCCGCCCCTTTATTTAGTCGAGTCCCTTTTGTTTACAACTTGAGTTTTGTTTTACATCTAGCTTTAGCTACTCTCGAACACGCGCCAACTGCGGCTGTCTCGTGTAATTCAGAACTCCACCTTCGAGTGATATTAAGATTGCTCGCGTCTTTTTCTTGTTCGTTTTTCGATTGCGTGCGAGGAATTGATCTTCGTGATCAGGTGATCTCGCACCGGCGAGGTTAGTAACCATTGGGAGTTGGTTCAGCGATTGCATTGGCGCCGGGTTCGCTCGTCGTAGTCGGATCGTGAGGGTCTACTTCCACCAAATCGAAATTATCTCCACTCACCGAAAAGATCGGGCACTCCCCCTCTATCATAGATCGGGCTTTAGGCCCATGTTTTGAAACACCCTTTCTTTCTATCCGATGGTCAGATCGATGGGCTGAGAGCACATAGGCCCTATCATCATCGGCTCCCTAAATATTTAAGTGGTTGAAGGGTGTGGCCCATTCATCCTGTCAAATAAGGAGAAATTTGTCATTGGACACCGCAAGTGACCGCTTTTTCTTCTTTGGACACCTTGAAGAAGTTGAAATTTCTTTGGAGACACATTGATTATTATTGAATTCGCTAGTGGACACCACGACCAACCAAATATTTTTATAAAATAGATATAAAATTATATAAGTGCCACAAAATTATACTATAAAATCCGTTAGACTCTACGTAATGAGAACTACATAGTAAAATATTGTTTTGCACTAAAAATAACTATTTTGTCTCTCTTCATAAATAAACAAATTTGACCATGGTTAACTTTTTTTTTTTATAAAGAGAGGCAAAATAGTTATTTTCAGTCTAAAATAATATTTTTACTGTGTAGTTCTATCACATAGAGTCTAACAAATTTTATGGTATAATTTTGTGACACTTATATAATTTTATATCTGTTTTATAATACCCCCAACCAAATATTTTTTTTTGTAAAATAGATATAAAATCATATAAGTGCCACAAAATTATACCATAAAATCCGTTAGACTCAGAACTAAACAGTAAACTATTATTTTAGACTAAAAACAAAGTTAACTATAGTCAAATTTGTTTATTTATGAAGAGAGACAAAATAGTTATTTTTAGTGCAAAACAATATTTTCTTGTATAGTTCTCATCATGTAGAGTCTAACACAAATTTTATGGTATAATTTTATGGCACTTATATTTATATCTATTTTATAAAAATATTTGGTTGGGCGTGTGTAACACAGGTGTTACGTTAACCTAAAACTGCCATGTCATCATAAGCATTGCATAAGCATTCACAATTAGAGGACCCCAATGTGAATAACTAAAATGAGTTTATAAAATTCTAGGGTTTTGTTTGCGCTCTTTCATATCGTATGTGTATGTGTATATCACTAAACTTCACTCACAATTTTACTTTTTGTTTATAAAAGCAATGAATTAAAATCAACCCCATTTGCTTGCAAGTGCTTGGCTAACCCTAACTCACATCTCAAATAGGTTTTACAAGTCAATGATGCAAAAGAAAGAATCAAAATTGAAATGGGAATTCAAATTCTACCCCTAGCTAGAAATGGCTAAGTATTGGGATTTGAATATCATTTTCAATTTTGAGGAGCTAACCATAATTAATTTTTTTAAATAAACTTTACCAAACTTTGGTGCCATTTCAAAGTATGAAGTTTGTACTTTGAAAATGTGCCATTGGTTGGGTTTGAAAAGTGCCACAACATCATTAATTAATTGCCCAAAGATTCAATTTGCAATCTCTCTTCAAAACCCCCAAATTCAAAAGGTGTCTCTATTTCCTTTTCTACAGTGTTCAAAATATTCAAAATTTGGGAAAACTTCTAAAATGCAGATTGTGTATATTTTTTGAGCTCTACAACTTTGGTAAATAAAGTTTTTCAAGTTTTTGAATAAAATTAAAAGTAATTCCAAAGGTTTCTTAAATTGGAAAATATCCTCTTTTTTGATTTTAAACTCAAATTCAAAATTTATTCATTTTCATGAAAGACTTTCTTAATAAAAGTTGTAGATATTGAAAAAATGGAACAACTTTTATTTTTGGAGATTTTCATCTTTTATTCAAATTTCGAAAGTAATTTTAAATTCCCAAAAGTAGGGTTTTTGCCCCTTTTTAAATTCAAATTTACAGTTTCAAAAATATTTAGAATTTTATATTGAGCCCAAAAGCAAAGTGGTAGATCTCATTAGTTTGCACAACTCATATTTTGAAAATTTTTCAAGTTCTATTCAAACTTTTGGAGTAATTTTGAAAAGGAAAGAAAAAGGGGAAGGGTAAGCTGCTACAGTAACCAGGGGGGACCAACTCCTTTTTCTCTTCTTCCTCTCCCTCACTGGTCACCGGCGGCCGCCGTGGCCGTTCCCGCTGGTTCCCCAGTTTCACGGGCGACCAACCACCTCACCTTGCTCATGAAATGTCTAGCTACCCGTCGACCTGTCCTTACCCTTCATAAACCGATCCCTGGCCGTCGTCGTCATCCTTTTCCTCCTCTCTGCTCCATCGCCGCCGTGATCAGTCACCGCCAAAATTGGCGCTGGCCGCTGCTCCACTGCCGCTACCACCTTCTCCATCAGCTCCGCAGCTCCTTTGCGCCTCACCTGAACCCCCTAGCACCGTTCCTCCTCACTTGTCTTTGGCCGCGCCACCGTCGTCTTCGCCACGGCCCGGGCGGCGCCGCCCCGCGGCCGCTGGCGTGGCTGGGTCGTCTCGGGCATCCTCGGCTGAACCAATGCCACCACCAGCTTAGCATCGGCGTGATGGTGCTTATCGGCTCGGACGTTGAGCCATTCCCATGAGGGGGCGCGGGGACGCGTCGTCGCCGCCGGGGCGCACCGCCGCGTTCGCCTCCGCCACGACCATACGCCTGCTACGCCTCCGCCTCAACTAGCGTGAGCACCGCGTTGTGGTGAGCTCCCTACACCCCTCCCGCCCCTTGTCTGATTCAATTAAGGCCAGCAGCGGTTCACCGCCGTTGTGCCGCCGCCGCCGCAGTCTGTCAAGCCGCCATGGCCGCCGATGTGGTTCCACCGATTACCAATCGATCCCAATTTACAACTTGTCGTGTTCGCCTAATCGAGGAGAAGGTGATGGTGTTGTTGCCGTCGTCACTGGCCTCACCACCGAAGGGCAGCCGGCGTCGCCGCCGTGCCTTTTCCCCCCTCCGGTTTAAACAGAAAAGAAGAGAGGGAGAAGGAGAGTAGTGGGCCGGGCCGGCAGTAAGAGAAGGAGAAGAAAAGCAAGGCGGGGGGCCCGGCTGCTAGGCTAGAAGGATGCATGATGCGGGCCAAAACTGGGCCGTTCGGGCCGCCTACAGTGCCGGAGGGAGAGAAAGGAAGAAAGAAAATGTTTTCCTTTTTCAAATTTGATTTTCTGAGCTGAGTTTCATCTTTTTGCCACAATTTCTTTTGGGCAGATAAAATTTGAACAAAAAAATATGTGTGTGCTCCTCATGATGTATAGTTTCATGGAAAAATGTGTGTGCAGCATGATAAGTACTTTTGTCATGATTAATAATTGCCTCTTTTAATTAATAAATGCATGATGTTTGATTTTTGTAGAGTAATATATTAATCCAAAAATCATGAAATTTTAGGGTTAAGCTTTTGGTGCTACAATGAACCTCCACTAAAATTTTGGTACTATTTTGAAGAAGTTTGTTTTAATAATTAATTTCTACCCTAATTAATGGCTAGAAAAATAGTTAATGAGGTAACTATTTAGCTAATTAGTTGATTAATTAAATTGTTGATTGATTTATGGTATTGTTTGAAGACCAAGAATCATAAACCCTCCCAATGGTTCATGGCTTGATTGGGTAGTGTTACTAGTGATCATCATCACATGTGTAGTAATAGATTAATCTTTTACTTAGTAAGTTTAATTAGCGGCTTTCAACAACTGTAAAAATGGTTAATAAATTAGTAATTAACCTTAATCACCATAAGTTTGATTGAATTTGGGATTGAGTGATGACCCTAGGTCATTAACCCTAAATGACCTTCGGCATTTTATGTTGCTTGCGTATCGTTAGTCCATCGTCGTCGGTGTTAATGATGATCTCTTAGCATCATTATACCATGAAGGAAAGTTGTACTCAAGATAATAATAAGTTGAGTTGTCTCATCCATATTGCATCATCTCGCATCATGTCATGTCATTAAGCATGCATCATTCCTTTACGTATAGTTTACACGTGAGAGCGATAGGTTGCGATGGTCAAGTTTCAAAGAAGATCCACGGTGATCCAACCCTGCCAAGGTGATTCCGTGAAGATGTTGATGTCAAAGAATAACAACTAACCTTCTCTGCAACACAGGCAAGCCCCGGATACATTAAACCCTTTCTTGAATTTTGAAAGTTCTTTATAATTTTATGTTGATGATATGATGCATTGGGTGTAGGAATTGAGTGATATCCTATCTTGATGCATTTACCGTACCTTGATATACTATCCCTGAAACCTGTTTTGATTTGAAAATATTTAGTATATGCTTAGTCTTGCTGATAGCATAAGACTTGCAAATAAAATATTTTCAAAAGTTGATCACAATATCCCCGTTGAGGGCAATTACGAAAACTCGATGTTGCTTATTGTTTATCCTTTACTTCGATCGGGTCAAGGATACTCAATAAGAACATGATGATGAGTAAATTGAGACGCCGGTGGAGTGACTTGCATCAAGAAGGGCTAGTGCCCGGTGTAGTGTCGTCCACTTGTGTCGGTTAAGGACCGTCCGTTGTTTGGCGCGCTGGGATCATGAGGTTATTGGATAGTACTAGTCGCATGCTAATGGCGGTAAGCTCCACTTGGACTATTCGTTACTAAACGGACGATGGCGTGTACCCATCCTACGATGCGCACCACCCGAAGTGACCGAGCGGCCGTAGAGAGGTGGAGTATCGTACGCGCCCGATTCTGGTGTGGAGAAATTCGAGTGTTGAGTTGATGTATGTAAGATGGTCGGTCATGCATACATCGTGTGGCTAGGAAGCCCCGGCCGGGTATATAAGCGATTCGAATCGTCGTGTGCTCCACGATATGGGAGCCGTGATCCGAGTCCCGGCATCGTAGTAATGAGGAAAGTTGGTGAGGATGGAAAGTTTTGGAAATCGAGATCTTGCTTGACAAGTGATTGCTCTAGACTAGGATAACCTAGATGAATAGCTTAATGCTTAATGAAAATATCAGATAAGAATGAATAGTAAGGATCAACATTAGTCGCTTTTCTGCAAAGGTGTCTTTGATTCTTGCTAAAGCCTTACCTTGATTCCTATCAACCAAAGCATTCCTCGAGTCTTCTCCCCTTTTTTACGTCGGGTAAGTCTTGCGGAGTACCTTTTGTACTTAGGGTTTGTTTGACCCCATTTGCGGTACTAAGCTGTTGTCGACTTTGGTCATACCAGTGGGCTTGGCATGATCGAATATCTTCCGTCTACAAAGTTCTTTTCTCGCTTCCGCAAACCCAGTTAAGTTTTATTTAATCAAACTCTGATCAAGTGTTGTAATCATCTTTTGTAAATCTTCCGCTACTTTGTTGTATTTGGATAAAAATAATTGTAATACTACAATATCTTGTAAGAATTCGATCCTGGAGGATCGTGGTGTCATCGGGGTTTCACCCGACAGAACATTCTGAGTTATGTGGTACACGAGTATGGCTGACAGAGGTCTTAGGGACAATGTCAGGTGCTTGTGGGCCATATAATTTAGAAGGTTCTGCCACAGCGTGGTGTCCACCAGCAAATTCAATAAGAATCAAGGTGTCCTCAAGCAAATTTTAACTTCTTCGGTGTCCAGCAGCAAAGAAAGGTCACTTGCCGTGTCCAGTGGCAAATTTTCCCGTCAAACAATAGTCATAGTAACCGCTTTGATGTTTTGACCTAGCAACTTCATCTCGTCGAGCTTCCCATCCCTAACTTCTCCTTCCCTCTAGGACCAATAGCGTAGAAGTAGAAGAAATAAGAACGTGTCCAAGAAGGGAGCCTTAAAGGCAGCCCAGCAAATAGTTCAAAGTCGGGGAAAGTCGATCCATGCCTCAATGGTATCCATCAATGACCACTGAGAAGGACTTTGAAGCCCTTCTTGAAGAGGGATTCCTAGCACCAAAAGAGCTCTCTATGTGAGTGCACTACAAGGAGGATGTCCCTTCCCCCCTACCACCCCAAGTTGGTGAAATCGTGGTCTTCATCGACTACTTCATGCAAGGATTCAGTGCTCCTCGCATTGTTCATCCCCGACCTCCTCCACTTGATGAACCCATGGGTCATCATATTATACATGAAAAGCATATTAGAAATTCATACCAGGTGACCGGTAACTCTTTAACATCTTTTAGTCTTCAATTTGGTAATGTTATTTTTTAGGAGAAATATATCATGGACATGGATAAATTTACTACTACCGGCTTGTCATCAAATATCATATTTAGTGGTGCACACTGGCGGACCCAGGGTCCAGCGACCTTGGGCGCCTGCCCGGGCTCTGCTGCCAATTTATCCTTTAGATCACTGTTGCAACACGCTTTGCTCGAGCTCCAAAACACATCCTTTAATTGGCTAAAGGAGATTTGCCCGGGCTACGCCCATGCTCTGGGTCCGCTACTGGTGGTGCACCATTCAAGAAAGCAGAAAATACAAAGCCACAAAAATATATAATTGTCGGCTCTATGAAGGTGGATATTACGTGAATTATTATTGGCATATATGGATAGCACCTGCAAAGAAGCCAGCAAATTTCAGCATGCGGCAAGTATCGAGGCTACAAAAGCTAGTGACCTGATTTGCATGATAGCCAGAATTAATATCAGTTGAACTAGCGCTCGGACGTCCGGCCTCAGACCTGCTTCCGGACGCAGCTTTGCTACATAATTGCTCTCCCCTCTCACATAAAAATCGAATCAAAACAAAAATCACATCCGCTGCACTTGCGCAAACAGGAGAGCACGCCCCGTTGCGCCCCAAGCCACCACGCGCCTACGCCCCTGCTCCCAACCTCGAGATGTGACAGAAGGTGGGAAGAGGAGATATGCAACGTCCGATCTACTTTTGAAACATTCAGAAACAACAGTTGCAACATACGTCTGAAGACAATTGAAACACTTGAAACACGCTTTCGAAACACTTGAAAAACATCCGTGAAAACACAATTGAAAGTCATTGCAAGCAGGCGCAAACATCCGAATAAAACACATACAACATATGTGTGAAACATATGTAACATCCGGATAATCACAATTGCAACATCGATGCGGATAAATGCAGATGAAGCATGCGTCCAAAGCGAAACACATGAAACATGTGATTGAAACATGCTCGAAAACAATTGCAATATATACGGCATGTGCAACATTACCCGATCTACGTTTGCAACATCCATATGGCTCAACTGCAATATACCTTTGAAACTTCTGAAACAATTAAACTTACAATTGCAACATAGGGGAAACCTGTTGCAGGGAGCGCTGTGGCCGCTAGATCTGCGGGCATTGGAGGCTCCCCGGAGCAGGGCCGTGCACACATGCTCGGGCCGCCGAGGAGGTCGCGAGCCCACCCCGGGTCTACGCCCCCGCATCGGGGGCCGCTGCGAGTCGAGCCCGTCTCCGCCCCGGATTCACGATGGCGGTGACCGGCCGGGAGAAGAGGAAGGGGGTCGCGAGGTGGTGGCCTCGTGGATCAGCTTTTGCTCGCGCCGGGGATGCCACCACACCAGTAGGAGGAGGGAGGGGGGGCAGCAGGGCGGCGTGGCTCTAGGGGAGGAGGACGCCGCGGAAGGGGAAAAGGATGTAGGCACGCAGGTGCGCGGTCGCCGGCTCGTGCTCGCCGCTGGCTGGTGGAGGCGGTCGTGCGCAGGGCTGCACGGTTGGAGCAAGCTATACAGTGGAGGTGGACGCTAGATGCAAATGAGAGAGAGCACGAGAGGAACAGAAACAGGCTTCTAGCACCGGTAGGTCCGTCCCGCCGCGTCGGATACGGTAACCGGCGGGAGGGAGCGGTCGGTGCGCGCAGCTAGATGAGGAGAGAAGAGCACGCGACGGGGTGAGCGAGCAGCTGGAGCGGCGTGTGGCAGCAGCGAGGCGAAGCGCTCGTCCTTGACAAAAAAGCAGGCGAAGCGTCCTTAGCAGGAAGAAGGAAGAGACAGGAAGAAGAAAGGTAAAAGGGATAAGGATGAGGATGGGTTCTGGCCTCGGGAGGAATGGATGGATAAACACATAGGGGTGGGTGAAATAGGCTTCTAGTACCGATAGGTCCATCCCGCCACGTCGGATGCGGTAACCGGCGGGAGGGAGCGGTCGGTGCACGCAACTAGATGAGGAGAGAAGAGCACACGATGGGGTGAGCGAGCAGCTGGAGCGGTGTGTGGCAGCAGCGAGGCGAAGCGCTCGTCCTTGACAAAAAAGCAGGCGAAGCGTCCTTAGCAGGAAGAAGGAAGAGGCAGGAAGAAGAAAGGTAAAAGGGATAAGGATGAGAATGGGTTCTGGCCTCGGGAGGAATGGATGGATAAGCACATGGGGGTGGGTGGGTGTGGGGATAAAGATGAATATTTGTTTTTTGTTTGGGCCCGCTTCTAGGGAGCTGTATCCAGACTCAAAGTCTTGGACGGACGTGCTATCTATATCATTACCGAATTAATATGTATTTTACTTAATATATTCCGTGCATGAGTCCGTTTTGTGAGTTGGTGTCCTGGTCGGACGGATGTGAGTCAGGGGCCTGCGTGTCTCTTAGGCTGGGCCGGTGTGGCCTTAGGAGTCCATTTAATTTGTTTATGCCTGCATGCATATATATATAAGAAGGTTGTCTACTGTTATGAGATTAGATTGGATTTTATTTTGAGGAGTTATTCCTTGGCGAGTCGCCGCTCAAGAACCCTAGTTATTGGATGATTGAACCAGATCCTTCGTAGATTTATGTGGAGTGCGTGATCAGTTCGGTTGTGTCGCTTGGAATTTCTAAAGTTCCCTCCCGTCTGTTCATAGTTCATCGTGGCTGCAGGTCGAAGATATATCTAAGGTTTGGATTGCATCTTCTGTAAGCCAAATCCATCATCTATTATCGCTACAAGAATTACTTTGTGGATGAACTGAGCTATTTGCCGTATCAGTAATTTTGTTCGGTCTGTGTAGAGATACACGTTCATCAATATAATTGGTTCTGCGGCTATCCTGTTTTGGTTCGAGACTGATTCAGAAATTGGCGTGTGATTGCCTAATTAATATAACCTACTTGCGGTGATTGTCTTTTGTTGGTTGCCCGCTCGGAGAAAGCAGCTTGCATATTATTCATTCTATTTTGTCTCCTATTCATCATGGCATCAGAGTACTTATAGATTTGAAAATATATATACCTTTATTTCATCAAATTATTGCTGCTGAGAATAGGTGGTTTGATAATTGGAAAATGTTTTGTGTGCACCGTGAAAGACGGACAAATTCTCAGACAGTGTAGGCATGTCCTCATCACGTGGTATCACCACTACTACGAGGCTCGGGTGCACCATTTGACCTAGAACGGGGTTGTTCTTCTTACGGCATTCTACTATTACAAAAGGATAATTACTGCCAATATTTTCACTGCCGGTTTGCTAAAAACCGGGGGTGATAATTGTTGACACCTCTTAATGTTATCTCTAGTAACGGTGCTAAAAATGCTTGTGGGCATAGCATCGCTACTAGAACGCCAAGTTGTCATCCCCAGCAATAACACCAAGAGGTGTGGTATTAAATCATGCCACCATTTAGAATATAGAAATAGTATCCATAGCGCCACGGATCAAATACCATTGTAGTATTTTACCCAGTATTACCAAGTTGTCATTTATATTTTACCACTGGGAAACAATGGCTAAAGACATTGATAATTCACCATCTTGTATCTACTAACTAGTATACCAACTAGACCTAAGAGCGGGTAAGTGGTAAATGATAAGAGTTATGCACAATATCACACACAGAGGAGAATCCTATAATATATAGTCAGCTAACTTGAGAGGGCTAAGGGAGAGTTCAAGGTTCCTATGTACTTCTCTACTACTCGGGTTCTATTCTAGTTGACACTAGAATATAACTAATGCACGGATAAGTATAGCACATACAATAGCACTTCGGGGCAGCAGTACCTTTCCAACTCTCGAATAGATGAGAAAGAAGTAGTTGGAGAAGGCAGCCAAAAGCCCTATGAAACACCAATCCCAACGTGGTGGAATACGAAGGCCACACAGAGCTGTCACCCCTATGGGCTACCACAACTAACCGTAAGAATTGGGCGCAACCTCAGGTAACCTATAGTCTAGACACCATGTCTACACTATCGATTACTACTCTAGCCACATATGATAACTAGAGCACCTAATACAGGCGGAGATCCTATGCTAAGATGCAATAACTACACTAACCATACAAATAAGGCATAGAAGTAAATAGAGAAGATAATTATACTAAAACATAAATATTGCAAAGATAAGATACAAAGATATACCAGACCTCCAAGGCTCCACGGCAAGATCTGGAACAAAGCCTCTCAACCCTAGCTCTCAAGTTGCTAAACTATTACATTGAAGAGTCTAGCCCTATTCTCCCTGGTGTGTTGATCTCCATGAGAGTATGATCCTTTCAAGGGACGCCTCTCGAATGGATCCCAATGAATAATGAATTAGGGTTTCAGGGGATGCCTCCCCCAGGGGGGTCCTGCCCTCCTTTTATAGCCGTGGGCGATGATCGTGAGCCATCGGATCAAACCGACATTGGCGGACGGCTGAGATTGAAACCCTAAGGCGGTGGAGCAACCTGGGCGAAGCGGGCCCTGATTGGGCCAAGGCCCGACCGGCCGGCCCAGGCCCAGCCCGGCCGGTGCGGCTTTGGTGGCCTCCGGGCCCCCCGGCTCGGCGTGGTGTCTTCGATCTCTTCTAGAATCTTCTGCGTCGCCATGGCGTCCGATTTCCGTTCTATGTTCGATAAGCTCTTGGGATTACGTCTTTTTCGGTTTTACGCTGCAGAAATAGTGAAACACCAAAACTCATGGAATTCTGTCGGTGTAAACCCTATATCTACTTTGGTGATCATAATTGCATCCTTTTCATGGCTAGTTGACGGTTGTATTCGTGCAACAACGACCGCCAACAACTCCCCCAAGCTTAACCTTTGCTAGTCCCTTAGCAAAGAAAACTCAGAAAAGTTATTGTAAGATATTTTTGTGTTTAAGCATTGTAGCCATCTCGAGCAACTCCCTAGAAGTATACTGCAATCAGGACAGAAATTCTCCTCCAAGTTATGCAATAACTGAGCTGACTTTCAAACTTACCCAATTTTACCTTTGACTGTGGGGCTTATTAGCTCTTCCTTGGGTCTTGAGTACTTGACAGACAGAAAGATCCTATCTAAGCACTATGTCTCAAGCTCTTCGATCAACTATCATTCTGGAGTTTTTAGAGGTTTTCAAATAAAACTTAGAGCTTCCCATGTATGACACTCTCAGGTCTCTCAATATATGTGGTATTTGTGGATTCTCACTAAGGCAGTGATGATGGTTGCCTTTCTTTTCATCCTATAACTAAAGCTTATGTGGAGCTCATAGGTAAGGAGAAAACATGAAAGAGCAAACTTGTAATGCATGTGTTGTAAAGTTAAACAATGGATCCATAGAGAAACAAGTCATACAGTCGAATCAAGATGTATAGGGGGATGGATATGGTGGATATATGGTGGAAACTAATTCTTCTCAACTACTTGAATGCCTATCTCTCTCTTGGACTTTAAAAACTGGCCAGAGGTTATAACCTATCTTTTTCTTTTTCTCAGGGAGTCGAGCATTTATGCACCCATTGTTTAGCACTTAGACACTTGTCCATTTTTTCTTCTCCCTTCTCTCTTTTTTTTTTAAAAATCTTTTTGCACAGCTCATAGCACTCCTTTTGGCATTGATGGATTTGGAGAGATAGCAACAGGAACTTGGAGCATTTATTGGGTGGCTATCCTAATGGAATATTTTTGGTGTTCTCTCCTAGTGTAGGAGAAAAACATTTTTAGAATGGATGTGGGTGGAATGGCATGTTGTTGCACCTACTCCAATGTAGAGTAGTGCATATGGAAATGGATCTTGATTCAAGAGCATGACAAATTTCTCACCAGGGTTACAAAGGTTGACAAAACTCAATGCGAGACAAGCAGCATGTATGTGGAAGTTTAACCAGCCTATCTCATCATGTTTGGCTCTGGTGGGAATGTAAGCTTTGTCATATAGGAACTCATCATATTTTTGTATTTTCTAAAAGATAAATCTCTAGAATTCTAGTGTCACTTAGAACAAGATAGATAGCAGCTCAGACTTTCTCAATCTTATCAATCAGGTACCTAGACTTAGTTCAAGCGTATGCAACCCACAAGTTTTAGGCTCAGAGCAAATTCTCATGTCAAAACAGTTAGAGCTTAAACTTGAAAAAACTTTTGTCTAACTCTAGGCATTTCAGAGGTGTTGTAACAGAGCAGCTTATCATCATTTTAAATCATCTCAAGAGCTTCCTTTTTATTGACTCTAGACAGACAAATATTTTTATTTGGTTTTTTATTTTTTAAGACTCATACTATATAAGACTCTAAGGACTCTAACAAGCATGGACCTTCATGTGCCCATATATTTTTGGTATTTTTAGGTTTTCTTATGATACTATGGTGAACCTTCATGTGCTCACATATTTTTGGTATTTTTAATTTTTTTTATGACTGACTCGATAATCATGTAGGTACACTTACCTGGGTACCTAGGGGATGCCTTCCCCCAAGCTGGTTGTTGTCGTGGTTGAGCATTGAAGCTAAGCAGTCCTCACGGTGGAGCTCATGCTTGTAAGAGTAAGTATAGCCGGAAATCTCGATCTCATCCAACAAGAAGTTGCTTCCTCCACACAGTGATTAGCTGTGTGTTGGGAAGGTGTACTTCAAGTGATGTAGATGATGATTGCTAGGTGACTAGCTCTTAGAGTCATCCTGCAGTAAACATCTTATAAAACACCAAAACTTGTGGAATGGATTAGGGTAAGCAGTTAGTGGTTAGCCATTTCACGGACTGGTTGTTGTGAGAGTTTTTTAAAGGTTGTTACAGTTTATATAGTGCAGCAAGATGCTCAATGATGATTATTTTTTTTTTTTGAATTTTCTATTTTTATTATGCAGGAAAGAAAACATGTATGCATGATTATTTTTGTTATTTTTATGCCATCACGGTGAAAACCCCTATGGGCTTTTACACACCATAGAACGATCACATGGGGCCTCAAGTTTTATAATACATGAATTATCTAACAAGATGAATACATATTTATTTTTGTTATTTTCAATGCAATGCTAATGCAGAAAAGTAAACATGCTAAAGAGAAAATAATTCATGCAATGAAAGAAAGTAAATATGGATAGCTACCAATGTTACCTCATGGCAAGGGTTCGGACTTTAAAGTCTTCCGAACAAGACTTCTCCCTTCTTATTGATTCCTCTAGCATTGTCATGACATGGAGTTGCTTTGGTTGCGTGCAAGGGAGTGTTTCTTTTCCAAGCTAGCTCTTTTTTGGTGAAGACAAAGATTTCTATGATGATGCCCTTTATGATGTGTCACCTTCTTCTACCTAACCTTTGTCTTGGTTGAGTATTAATTTTGCTTTGACAGGTCTAGGACTTCCACTTGTACAAAGTAGAGAATTGACTCCCCCACACTTCGCTTAAAGTATGTCCTGCTCATGAAGACAAGGTAGAGATCAAGTGCATGGGCTCTACTGGTGGAAAAACACCAGTAGAACCAAAACTTCTATTCCACATCTCTAGTCCTTAGTCCCGTTCGAACAACATGGAGTTGATGTTATGTGCTTTGTTCAACATTATCATGAGAGGTAGGATCAGAAGGTTGAGCAAGGATGTAACACTTAAGTTCATTAGGCCACAAGAGTTGAAATGCCTAACCACGGAAGGATTGTCGATCTGTATATGATGTGTCAATTTTTATATGATTATGACTACCATCTTCCAAGCATAAGATGTGCAACTTTTTAACTCATTTGGTTAAGACTATGGATCAAGATAGTGATGCTATGAACAAGTTAAAGAACTAAACATGTTGAGTTAATCAGGATTGATCATTGATAATTGCTACTCAAACAATATAGTTTCTTTGTTCATGTTCATACCAAAACCAAGGAGAAGCATTTTAAGTAGTGACCATTTACCTTTGGATGTTACCTTCATCATTGGAGCACCATGACACCATGTGATGAAGAGTAGATGACTCTTGATAGTCCATTTGTTTTGCTTGATGCTTTCCTTGTTTGGACAGCCTCACATCTCGGTTTGTAGTTCCTCTTGTTCCTAGATGGTGCTCTTTTTATCGTGCCATCTTTTTGCTCTTTGCCATTTTGAATTTTTATGCCTACAGAAGATTAGTGGACAACACATACCCGAAGGAATATACCGATTTGAACGGGGGGATTGTTGTCTCTAATTTATGTGCATTAGCTCTATGCTATTAGAAAGATGGGATTAGGATTATCTTAGCATAGTTTTTTTCTCATGTTTTATGCAACCATGGTTCAAGGCAAAGATAACTTGCAATTGAAGACAAAGTGAATGATCGTTGATACTTACAGTTCTTCCATCAATGACGAATGTGTTGTGTCTTCAATGTGCAAAGTTATTGGAGTTCGTCATGTGCCTTGCTTCATCTCTTGACTTACCCAGATTAGATTTAGAGTTTCCTGTAGGGGTTAGTCTAACAAAATATTCAATGTTTACTATAGTATACTTTTAGTTCAAGAACCAACCTAGACACCACGTCTAATTTGATTCAGGAAGGTATTTCAACCTAAGCACCACGCTTAATTTAAAAGCCTTTGGAAGTAGGATTAGCACTTCTAAACTAAGCACCATGCTTAATTTAAAATATGTGTGATCATACTTCAAACAATAAGCATACTATAGCAAGCACAGGTAGCATGAGAGCACATAGTGATTTATTCAAATAGAGATGAAAGCATGATCATGTATGGTGAGAATGTTTTTTTTATTTTTATGTAGAGATGCAAGTGATATGCATGTTTGCATGGAACTAAACATGCTATGGATGTGATATGAGATGGAGTAAATGTATGGATTATTCAAAGTAAACATGCAGTGGAATATAACGGGATAACTACTCATCAAATTTAAAGTCTATGAGCAAGACTTTCTCACCTTTCTTGATCATACTTACCATGACTCACAATGGACTCTATGAGTAGTGTAGCATCTTTGTTCGTCACACATGATGAGATTTGAGTTCTTGTGACGATGACCTTTTTCTCCAATCTACCCACGGTTAGAATAATATATATAGTTTATACATACCTGTGAGATGGCAGGGTTCCATTGTTGATGGGTCATGAATGTTCAGGCACCCTGGATTCTTTAATATCTCCCTTGTCTTCTTTGTGTGGAATTTTGCCAGAAGGGTGAACAATTGATTTCCTGCTTATTCCACAACTCAACAAACACAGGGGTAATCCTACTAAAGCTAGTGGTACACTAAGTTAGCAGACATCAAGATCAATATCAAAATCTTTACGCCAATTGTTTCCCCGGCAACAGCGCCAAAAATGCTTGTTGACACCTCTTAATGTTATCTCTAGTAACGGTGCTAAAAATGCTTGTGGGCATAGCATCGCTACTAAAACGCCAAGTTGTCATCCCCAGCAATAACACCAAGAGGTGTGGTATTAAATCATGCCACCATTTAGAATATAGAAATAGTATCCACAAGCGCACAGATCAAATACCATTGTAGCATTTTACCCAGAGTATTACCGGGTTGTCATTTATATTTTACCACTGGGAAACAATGGCTAAAGACATTGATAATTCACCATCTTGTATCTACTAACTAGTATACCAACTAGACCTAAGCAGGGGTAAGTGGTAAATGATAAGAGTTATGCACAATACCACACACAGAGGAGAATCCTATAATATATAGTCAGCTAACTTGAGAGGGCTAAGGGAGAGTTCAAGATTCCTATGTACTTCTCTACTACTCGGGTTCTATTCTAGTTGACACTAGAATGTAACTAATGCACGGATAAGTATAGCACACACAATAGCACTTCGGGGCAGCAGTACCTTTCCAACTCTCGAATAGATGAGAAAGAAGTAGTTGGGGAAGGCTGCCAAAAGCCCTACGAAACACCAATCCCGACGTGGTGGAATACGAAGGCCACACAGAGCTGTCACCTCTATGGGCTACCACAACTAACCATAAGAATTGGGCGCAACCTCAGGTAACCTATAGCCTAGACACCATGTCTACACTATCGATTACTACTCTAGCCACATATAATAACTAGAGCACCTAAGACAGGCGGAGATCCTATGCTAAGATGCAATAACTACACTAACTATACAAATAAGGCATAGAAGTAAATAGAGAAGATAAATATACTAAAGCATAAGTGTTGCAAAGATAAGATACAAAGATATACCAGATCTCCAAGGCTCCACCGCAAGATCCGGAACGAAGCCTCTCAACCCTAGCTCTCAAGTTGCTAAACTATTACATTGAAGAGTCTAGCCCTATTCTCCCTGGTGTGTTGATCTCCATGAGAGTATGATCCTTTCAAGGGACGCCTCTCGAATGGATCCCAACGAATAATGAATTAGGGTTTCAGGGGATGCCTCCCCCGGGGGGGTCCTGCCCTCCTTTTATAGCCCTGGGCGACGATCGTGAGCCATCGGATCAAACCGACATTGGTGGACGGCTGAGATTGAAACCCTAAGGCGGTGGAGCAACTTTGGGCGAAGCGGGCCCCCGATTGGGCCAAGGCCCGCACCGGCCGGGGTCCGGCTTTGGTGGCCTCCGGGCCCCCGGCTCGGCGTGGTGTCTTCTGGTCTCTTCTAGAATCTTCCTGCGTCGCCATGGCGTCCGATTTCCCGTTCTATGTTCCGATAAGCTCTTGGGATTACGTCTTTTCCAGTTTACGCCTGCAGAAACGGTGAAACACCAAAACTCGTGGAATTCTGTCAGTGTAAACCCTATATCTACTTTGGTGATCACAATTGCATCCTTTTCATGGCTAGTTGACGGTTGAATTCGTGCAATAACGACCGCCAACAATAATCATCATCATCGGTTTATATTATGGAATGTTGGTGATATAATTATCACTGCCGGTCATGTTACGCACCATTCCTGAAAATGGAAGTAGTTATCACCACCGGTTCATAACACGAATCGGCAGTAACAACCTATCTTCACTAAAGGGTCGTGTCACCACCTAGTGGTGATGGTCAACCCACTTTCACCATCGGTTTGTTACCGAACGATGGTGAAAATTATTTTCACGAACGATTTGGGTTATGGACCGGTGGTAAAAAAATTTCAACAATGCTTTGACTTAAGCTGCAGCAAAATAAAATTCATAACTTTTTCAAATAAAGCCGGATGTAAACAAACTTTATACGAGATCTACAACTTTCTAGTTGATGACTTTTTTAATTTTAAATCATTTACCATTCTAGATTTCTGTTTAAAGTTCTCATATTTTTTAAAAAAATTGAAGTATACAAACAACCTCAGATGCAAAATGTTAAATATAAAGTTGTAGAACTCGATGTGATCTACAACTTTGCATTTCATTGTTTTTTATGATAAATCATTTAGGGTCTCAAATTAGTATCTAAAGTTCTAAATTTTGGAATTCAAATTTTGCAAACTATCTCAGATAAAAATTGACTAGAACCAAAGTGTAGATCACAATAAGAACTACAACTTTGTAGTTGACAACTTTTTATTTGAAATCGTTTGTGCCCCCAAAAGTATGGTTGAGTTCTAAATTCAACTCATGATCTTTTTGTCTTCTCCATCATGAATGCGTGAGGGCAACGGTGTTTGGTGATTTGGTGAGATCCTAAGGGCAGTGGCCATTAGGGAGGCAACAGGCCAATAGTTCAGCACTTCCTGGTTCATGCAATCGTGCACTTTCTGCTCATTTCTATTCCTATTATCATGAACACAGGCCTAAAACCTGGAAATCAATTTTTTCCATTGTTTACTTGTCTCTTCAAATAATCAATTTTTTTACATATCTTATGTTTGGAAATCACTAATGTCTTGTGTATAAACCATTTTAACAAGAGATATTACTTTGCTATCTATGTTCTTGGTTCGCCATGCCTTGAGTTCTTGCCACTGAGTGGCCCCACACCAGAAGGGAGGATCCATAGGCCATAGAGTCGACTCTGCTCAGGTTCTTGAAGCTAGTCTTCCGGTCTCGAATAGCAATTGTTTTGTAAGACTTTTCCTTTATCAATATATTACTCTTGCTCTAATTTATTTAGCATTTATTTTTGTTGAACTCTATACTAGTTATATTGTTGTGGTGGTTAGTCTTAGCATATAGCTTCTATATAATAGATCGATGATCCAGAACCTACAATTGTTTATGATCGTCGCCTTTAGCTAGGTGCTCTATTTGGCTTGTGTGATCACAAATAGAGTAGTGAGAGAAGGTGTAAGCATGGTGCTTATACACTATCTCACCTTTGATTGCCACTTGTTGTACGGATTGGCTGTGGTAGCTAGTAGGTTGTGACAAAATCTATCTAGTCTTTGACCATGTGTTTGAGACAAGTTCTTAAAGGTATGGTTAGCGTCAACTGTGTAGTCACTTAAGATAGGAGTTTCGCTCCTATTATCTCGGCTATAGCCTAGTACGCTTGTTGTGGGGACCCAATCTATTTATGTTGCAACTGTGCGATGAAGATAAATCACAGGAGTAAAGTTAGAATCATAAGAACCTTGTACTATCTCGATATCCTCCCACCTTAGCTTGCTATACCTTACTAGCTTATCTTTGAGCTGCTTTGCACTTGCTTCATCATTCAATTACTCCTCTGCACTTTTTGGTACTAAGTTGTGGTAAACATTAGGATCTCATGTCTATTATCATTCCTATCTACCGCTTTTCCCTTGGGATAAAATACATAACGATAACCTAGAATACTATCGACTGAAGTGTTATCTTATACAACATGGTCCCTTCTAGATCGACGATGTTCTCAAAAGGTTCTTCGGGTCCTTCTTGTCACTCTTAGCTTCTTCTTGTCATGCCATTGTATAGATTGATTCTTATTCTTCCCCTGTGGAATCGCTGGTCACACCCTACAAGTGCTATATCACATGGACCACAGTAGTCGATCATGCAGTGAGATCAAAGAAAATCAACCTGAACTGATTTGCATAATGCAAAAAACTGGTCTAAGTTGGCTTCCTCAGCATTCTCACCCAAATTAAAAACTTCTGAATGCCATGCCTATCATGGGAGACTCATATCGTGAGTGCCCTAAGGTTGACGAGGCCATCTAACACGACCACAAATCTCATCGAGAGAAGTGCAAAATAACACAATACCAAGGTCGAAAGAGATTAATATGTTTGGAGGTGCAAAATTAAGGCAGATTATTTTTTATCGATTGGATACCTAAGTCGACCATGAACCTCTTATATAAAGGTGTGTTCTTATCCACTAAAAAATCATCTCCGACAAAATCCAGCCAACTAAATTCTAAAACTAAACCCGGACAGGTGAAAACCAGCCCAAGCTGGTTTACTTAGGACAATCTAGCATGTCTACCTAAACCGGCTTAGACCCATTTGACCGTTTCTAATATGGTTGAAAATCTATGAATAAAAAAAATTAAAGCGAGTTATAAATTGGAATGGAGACAGTATCAGCCGGCCAACAAAACAGCTTTTCTACGAGAATTTGACATGATTTGTGACATCATATGTCCAATCTCGTGTAATTTACGTGTGATCCACGTACATGGCCGATGTTCTAGAGAAACGAGCTTTTCTACGGGAATTTCGCTTTGTTTGCCCGCTCCATGGCCGTCGTTCTACAAATGACGCTTCCTACAAACATCACGTGTAATTTCATCTGTTTCTCTGACTCTCACTCTCTCTCCTTATCCTTGCGTTATAGTGGATTAGAACAAATATCAGTTCCCACGTCACATCTTCTAATAAGTTTTAACTGTCCAGGGCACGTGGGCTTGACCTGCACAACAGCACTGCTTTGGAAACAAGTTGTGTTTGTTTCGTTCATTTTAGTCCAGTCGCAAATTAATGTAGTAGCTAGAGTATATATGCCAATGAGCCTCGGCATGCAACAAGCCTTTTGACATATATCAGTTGGCACGAATGTAGTTTGGCCAAACTCTGCACTTGATCAAACACGATGACGACTCTCATTCT
Organism: Chrysopogon serrulatus; assembly: GCA_015844335.1. NCBI lineage: Eukaryota > Viridiplantae > Streptophyta > Magnoliopsida > Poales > Poaceae > Chrysopogon > Chrysopogon serrulatus. Next base: position 22,875 of record JADLZL010007185.1, read on the forward strand.
GACTCGGTCGGAAAGAGGAAATCAGCTAAAAGACACGTGCAATGTTCATGAAAAAATGTCTAGACTATTTGTTTATGCTTCTTGGCAGTTTTTGGACCTCAGCTTTGGAATCTTCCAAAAACCAAAAAGCACCTAGAAGGAAAAAGAAAGGAGCTCCTCAAGGTGAGATAGTTGAAATCCAAAAGCTCCCAGAAAGCAAAAACAAACATAGACTTAAACTCTGGCACTTCGCTGCCTACTATTTTCAGTTAATAATTACAAATAAGCTAAAACAACAGAGGTGCATAAATTGTGAGAACATGGAGTTGAATCTTAGACATCTTTGTCATGATATCGATGCCCCTACCACAACATTAAAGTCCTATTTCAGTCACAGTTGGATTACAATAGTTGGCTAAAATAGTCCAATGATGATCTAAACAAGAAAGGTTATGAGATAGATTATCATAATTCAAACATCAAGTTATAATGTGAGACTAGCTAATTGGAGATTATGAAAGCTACAAAAGCCACCCACATACACACAAAACAACCCACCTACCGACACCTTATTCTCTTCACTGCATGCAAAGACCCTATTGGTGGTCATTTACACTAAAACCAACAATAATCTAGCTAATATAATCTACAGATCCAAACATTTCATATCAATAATCCAAATTATAATCATATTTATAATCTAGGTTATTATAATTTATTTGGCATCCAAATATGATCTAAGTGTGTTTAGATATTTTGCTCCACACTATGATGATATGAATGCTACTCATTTGGATTTCAACTAGAGTGTCTCGAGAACTTGTGAGCTAAAATGAATTATCTAACTTGGCGAGGCAACGCAAGCGAGTCGGGGCTGATAAAGAAACAGAACATGCCCCTAGAGAACTTATGTGTAAGAAAAACTCCAATAAAACGTAAAATTTAGATCTAAGAACTTGATTCACAAGCTCTCCCAAAAAATAGTTCACCAAAAAGTAAGCATGCACCAATAGATCCTTCATTTATCCCTCTATTTTAAAATCTATCTTTAACCAAAGCCGGCATAGCCACAAGCAGCCACCAGCACAGCTAAGAAGGTATAGTGGCCGGCGAGTTAGCCGGCCACCAATAGTCCAACACTGGCTTGGCTAACAGTGTGCTTTGCTGTACAAAGTCCGAAGTAACAAATAACACGAATACCATACATGCATCGCCATTTCTATCCCACCATGGATTCACGCTGCAAGAACCAAATATGAACATGCTAGCACATAATATCTAGAAGCAAAGTAGAATGAACTAAGATAGGATAGGCTACTATTAAGCAACGCGAGTTCACATTATCACATATTCAACCAGTCATGGCCCTCCATCCCTGCACCCATCCTCAACAGCATGAACTCCAGTCGTATCTGCAACAGACTCTTCTTTTTCGTTGTGAAGTCGATCAGTACCCGAGCCCCAACAACTCCAACACACTAGCGAGGATGAGCGCTTGGGCGACGTCAAAGCAGAACATGATGAACGACTATGAGTGGCGATGTCGAGAGAGTAGTAAGGCTTCTAAGGTGAAAGTCGGCAGTGCGAGCGGGAATGGGGCCCGTGGGGAAATCGCTTGGGCCCATCGGATGGCAAAGAACATGAGTCACTGAAAAAACCTGGGATAGTACGACTATTTTTGGAATTACGTTGCCGAGTCTGTTGGACACAGTTTCTACCACAAAATCACAAAACTGGACTTCATGGAAGGTTTTACAGTGTTGAAATTGCTCTAAGAAATATGTTTTTGTTTTGTATCTACTAAAATGTTGTAACACTAGTTTGTTCCATGAAAATCATACTCTACTCTTCTTTTGGCATTATTGAAATGTGAACCGATTAACAAATACCTATCTATATATTTGTACATGGGTGAACGTGTATAGTTTCTCAAATCTGATCCCATCACATGTCTCAGATCAGATGGCCCAATACAAAAACAATAGAGGCTCACATCAGGCCCAACACACACTGTATTTCTATGATCTAGTTATTACTCGACATAAACTAGCGTTAAGAGCTACACTACGTAATCTCAATTGCCAGCCCATCACACTCTGTAAGAGCATCTCCAATGGTTTGCCATTTGCACTTGCTATCCCTGTTTATTTGGCAAAAACTACAAATTTGATTCTCCAATGGTTTGCTAAAGGACTTGCCAAATTTTGAGGAGTTGCTATCCAGGGGTGCTTCACGCGCAAATTTGCGTGCACTCCGCGACTTGCCATCGCGCGAGGAAGCCCGCGCGGCCCCTTCTCCCGCGCTGCCTCGGAATTCTCCGGACTCCTTCCCGCGCGTCTCCAACAAATAAAAATCTCTGATCCCTTCGTTCCCTCGCGCGCGGTGCCGTCTCCAAGTCTCGTCGCGCCGCCCCTTCGTTCCCTCGCGCGCGGTACCGTTTGGTCTTCCTCGCCACGCCGGTCTCTCCCGCGCGCCGTGGTGGTCATCGCCGCGGTGGTCATCGCTGCCCCGTCCTGCTGCGTCCGTCTTTCATCGTCGTTCCCCGCGGTCTCCGTCCAACGTCGTCCGCAGGCCTCCGTCATCCTTCGTCCGCCGGTCTGCGTCCTCCGTCGACGTTCCGCGGCGTCTGAAGGTATGTTCGTCCGCCGCCTTGTCTGCTCTGGCGGTACTTGTAGATGTTCGTCCGCCGGTGTCCATCTGCTCCATATCGAAGTGTAGTACAAGACAGCGAATAAATTCATATGTTTTCTGATGGATTGTTGAAGGAAATTTCTGATGGGTAGCAGTAGGGTAGTAGTATAGTTTGTGTATTTGATTTGCTCCTATCTGTAGTATAGTTCGTCGTGTAGGGTAGCAGTAGTATATTTCGTCGTGTGCATCTATCTGCAACTGTATGGAAATTGCTTAACTCCTGTATTTGTCCTCCATCAACTGTATGAACATGTACCTGTTGTAGATGAAATTATTGACTATGTACGGCGGCCAGCAGATGGAGATCGCCGCGATGAAGCAGCGATGCACGGCGGCCAGACGGCGTCGGCGCCGAGCATACGAAGAGACACGGCGCGGTCCAGGCCGAGAGTCGCGACAGTTAAACGGTTGAAGGATGTGGGCCTCTTTTTCTATTTTACCAAGCCCAAATGCCAAACCATTGGAGATACAAAATTATTTCACTTGCCATTTGTTTTAGCCATTTGCCAAAACACAAGATTTGACAAGTGCAATTTGACAAACCATTGGAGATGCTCTGCACTAATAATAGACGGCCCTCACACCACCTTATGTTCCGGACCATATAAACTCTCCCACCATATCTGATGGTGCACACACGGGCAACAATGGTTCACCACTGAACAAGCTAATTAAGGAGATGTTTGCTTTGTAGAAATATAAATGAAATTAAATCACATCTTACATGTTGTTGTAACATTCAGGGTGTTCAGCTGGTCATATAAGCCAGCTGATAAGACAAACCGACTGGTTTGATGTGAAGAAAAATACTGTTTAAATAACTGATAAGACAAGCAAACAGGACAATTGAGAACTTTAATTCCATTACGTTTGTGTTACCAATCCTGGGACTAGGTAGCGTCTAAGAGGAGCAATATCATCCTCACTCAAATGGGTCTAAAAGCATCTCCAAATGTCTCTCTTAAACTCACTCTCAAAGTTCTCATTTGAAAAGCCATTTGAAAAAAAAAAGTTTTATATATCTTTCCATCCTTCAACATGTGGTTGGACTGATTTATAAATAGTTCAGCACTCTTGATGTAGAATTACTTCTACTAAATCCATTTCAAATTGACGTTTGACTTTGTTGACCAAAAGCTTGACCATCTATCTTATTTCAAAAATTATATAAAGTATTACTTCTTTTGTTTTGACCTGCTTTATTAATAAAAGTTCTTTAAAAATAACTTAAATTGATAATTTTTGCATAAATTTATTTAAATAAAATGAGTGGTCCAAATTAAAATTAAAAAATCAAACTTCTTATGATTTGTAACGAAAGGAGTATCTGTTAAACCAACAAATATGCTCTCAACCTTTTGTAGTCACATCGAAAACTCATTAGTTTACCAAGTGATTTTTTATAAATTATTAGAGATGTTCTAACAAAAACTATGAATCTAAACGCCAAAAACATCTTATAATTTGAAATGGGTTAGTAATAATAAATAAAATTATAAAAGATGCTAATTTATTTAGTACTAGTACTAGTATAAATAAAGCAAAAAAAGAGTAAAAATTGGAGGCGAGGTTCCAACTCTGCGGTGCCCACCAAAAGGAACTTAATAAAGCAAAAGAAAAATGAGAAACAGCAAAGAAAAACACAAGACCATTCCCCATGGCGACCGAAGAGGGCGGCGGCGGCGGCGGCGGCGCTGGAGCCGGGGAGAAGAAGAGCTCGCAGGCGTCTGCAAAGCCTGGAGCGGGCGGCGCCGGAAAGTTCCTAGCGGGGTTGCCGTCGCGCGGCAACTTCTCCTCCGGCTCCGGTTCCTCCAACCTGGTACGGACCCTCACACTGAAAACCCCCAAATTGTACTTTCTTCGCGCGTGCTCTGAGGCGCCTCGATTCGAGCGGCGAGGTGGGTTCTGAGCCCATTCTTCTCGCTGTGATCTGCGCAGGGAGGGTTCAGGGTTTACGTCTGCGAGCACAGCACGGATCCCCCAGGTTAGTGGATTTTCGTTACGATTCTTTGAAGAATCAACGAGCTGTCACCTTACATTTCTCAGTTCCCTTTGCTTGTTAGTTTTTTGCTCTTTTTTTTTAATTTGTTAGTTCTAGCGGTGTTAATGTTTGCTGTGCTCAAATCCATGGAATGTTTTGCTCTAGGGTATAAAGGTTTGTCCTCTGGACTGAAATTGCAATGTATAAAGGTTTGTCCTCTGGACTGAAATTGCAATGTCGCCTTAAAATATGTTTTATGCACTTTAGTGGTGTAGAAATAAGTAAACTATAGCCTTAGGAAATTCTAGTTTTGCTTTCCATGGTGGGTGAAAGCTTTTGTTGTTCTTTTTTCCATGGAAGATGTGCATAGGATTCTCGGAGTACCTGTCTAGTTACAATGACTTGCTCTTTGGTTTAGTGGATTGCTATCTGGATTAGAAATGGTAATGTTGTGCATAATTTGCTCTAAATGTATGTGACTTGATATCCTAGTGTTTGCGGTTCAAAGTATGAATTTGTTGGATATATGGTTAGTTTTAAATGTTTTCAGTGTTAATGTGCTATTGGGACTATGCATAACAAAGCTGTGGCTTTAGCTTCTTGTCACTTCCTTTTGAAGCAGTCTTAGTTGAATGCTTAAAATTGATGATCTCTTCATCCAGTTGGTTTTTTTCTCACTTACTATGTGGCAGAAGCTTAAGAGTGACATCTTCATGATCCAAGTTCTTCAGCAACATTGTAATACTCCCTCAATTCCAAATTACAAGATGATTTTTCTAGATACATAGATTTTGCTATGCACTTGGATATACACTATGTCTATATACAAAGTTAAAGCAATGTATCTAGAAAAAAAAACAAATTGTTTTATATCCCTGTTTAGTTCCTTTTCGCAAAAAAATTTCACCTATCACATCGAATGTTTGGACACATGCATAGAGTATTAAATGTAATCTAAAAAAATAACTAATTACACAGATTGCAATAACTTTGAGAGACGAATCTTTTAAGCCTAATTAGTCCATGATTTGACAATGTGGTGCAACAGTAAACATTTGCTAATGATGGATTAGTTATACTTAAAAAAATTTGTCTCGTTGTTTTCTTGCAAGTTCTATAATTTGTTTTTTATTAGTATCCGAAAATCCCTTCCGACATCCTATAGAACATCCGATGTGACACCCAAAATTTTTTTTCACCCTAGGAACTAAACACAGCCAATTTGTAACGGAGGGAGTACTTTGCATGATATATTGGATTTTTGTATGATCTTGGTGCTTTTGTCTTCTATTATATTCATTTTTTGGTCAGTCTTTGCTAGTTTGTTCTGAGGGTGGAAAGACTGCTATGAATTTTTCATTCGTGCTGAAGGTCATATTCTAAGGCTTCTTAAAATTTCGTTCTCTAATTTTAATTAGGTTTCCAGTCAAATATACATGGAGCTATATGGTCCCAGTTAAAGTATTATGGGTGGAATTTTGTGCTGATAAGGCTTAGCAGATCTAATAAGTTGTGGAGTTTGTTGAGAAAAGCACCTTTGTAGTTATTCATTTTATATGTTCTGTAGGATTTAGAGCCTTCTAGTATTATTTATGTTTTCTGCATAATGATCCTTGTGGTACATACTGTGAGCCACTAGAAACAGTGACTTTGGACTGTCCTCTGAAGTTAGTATTTCTCTAGGGAAATTCCCCACGCGTTGCTGTGGTAATTGTAGTAAGTTTCTATTGAGATGGTGAAAAGGAAAGCTAGAGGAATAACATAGTATATGTAAAGATGAATATTTATAGCTATCTGAAAGTATTGTTTTGTCATTTGAAAACATGAGCCTGCATATTAATATTGCGTGAGTGCGACGTCAACATTGGTAAGAAACTACCCTTGCGAAACTCATTTAGGTAAAATATTTAGTATTTCAAATTAATAATTACCAATCTAGTCATCCATGAAGAACAGTGCTCTGACACTCGTTGGAACATTCGTTGTTAACAGCACAGTTGCATGGTTGTACTTGTTTTGCTACAATTAGGCCAAAAAATGATTTAATTTCCTGCCTAACCTGTACACACAATGATTTAGTTCCCTGCCTAACCTCTACACACACTGACACAGAGAGGGAGGTAGAGAGAGACATCTCAGAGAGATCTACCTGAATTGTGGTATAGGGTTTCATCATTGAGTGAGAAGTCAGTGAAAATTGACAAAAGCTTCATAGATTTGGGGGTCCGACCATGAATAGGTGGGTGTGCAGTGTGACGTTGCTTCTTTGTTGGCCTCCATCTGCACCTAAATCAACTCATATGAAGAGCATGAATCTGTGTATCGATTTCTAATTGAGGGGAAAGTGGAAGACAACTTCGATTTTGCCAACCAACGTTAGCTTCCCCACTATTTGATGAGAAAGGCGTTGGTCAAAATCATAAAGGCCGTACCCAGTGCAGAGAGCTCCCGCTTTGTGCGGGGTCTGGGGAAGGGTGTCAACGCCAAGCCTTACCCTCACACTGTGCAATGTGCGGAGGCTGGGGCTCGAACCCGGGACCTTCCAGTCACAGGCGGTAAGACTCTACCGCTTGCACCAAAATCATAATCAAGACAAAATCCTGTAGTCTTGGAGAAAGGGAAGATGAGGAGCAAGGGGTTGCCTGTTTGTTTTATATAGGAAAACATCACAGCAGTTAGTGAGTGCGATATGTATTGGAAGAGAGATAACAGCATTAATTAATCGTAACCCTTTGATTGCACATGGTGGTATGCAGTTTCTGTGGCACTCACCGATGGTATGAATGAAGCAAAGAGGCACCATGCATCATGCGCTGAGTGGGAGATAAGAACTGGAAGAGGTCTAGTGTGCCATTAAAGGCGAGTAGGTCACTGCAGTTGGTCTTGATCATATTGACTCTTCAGCTTGGCTAGCAAGAATTGCAGGCGGCGCAAGGAGAAACCAGAACAATCGGGCAGGGAGATCTGGACGGATAGATTTGAATAAATGTTGATAATCTAACGGCTGAGAATTCTAATGACGTGGCGCACTGTGGTTGCAGCTTTATAGCAATAAATCATTGCTAGTGGTCTCCATCTGTATAGGTTATATAGATTGAGTTCAAGTTCGAGTGATGCATCTTGTCTAGGGACACACATAAGGCTATTAGCATGCCATATTGGAACCATAGTGCTTAGAACCAAGTCACCAACCTTTTTTTTATTATTTTCTTGTCATGGAGTTACTTGTCATCCATAGTAACATTTTTTTAATGAGACATAAGACATGGATCACTTACTTGGGAAAGAAAAGTTGAGCTCTTGTAGTGTCCCAAGTACTATGCATAATTACATATATTTATGGCGTGCCACATTTGTTAATACTGATACCTGACAAACACATACAAAATTTCTGTGATATCCGGTAAATATGTATTTAGCTTATTTAACCTGTTTATATTTCTTCACAATATAAGGGGTTTTCTCCATGTTGCAACAGCTGTTAATGCCTTATTTGGGTCTATTGCCCTAATCCTGTATACAAATAATATTCAAACACAACATAACAATAATTACAAGTTACAGTGAACATCTTATGTTTGTGCCAATTTAATTTTTTTGACTGGTTAATCTCTCTGTTATTTCAGAAGGACAAGTTATAAAGACAGATTCAACGAATATTTTAATCAGGCATCTCCAGTTGAACAAGCAGAAGAGTGAGGGCAAAGATGTAGATTCCAGGACTCCAGGGGAAAACAATAGAGGGAAAAGGTAAATAACAGAATTATGCAAATATTTTTATACAACATTCTGTGCTTGTGTTGTATTAGCCCCTAGTTTTGTGTATGTTCTATTAGTAGTTAACAGATACATGATGTTGTGTGGATATTTTCCTTACGGCGTAAGAAATTGCTAGCATTTTCAGTACTTCTGTTGGTCCTACAGATATATTTTTTCTTGAACTTGTCATAGGCATGAATATTGCTACTCGTAAGTTACCTATATTTAATATTTTTTCATATCCCTCAACAACCATTTATTGTTCCATGTTGATGCTCCTGAATTCTAGGTACTGTTTACTTTTCCACATGATTCCGTTGAATAAGTGAGTAAATACAGGTTCAAATAAGTGCCAGCAGTTTTACTTCATATATGCAAGTAAAATACAATTTTATAGTTTACTATTCAATGGAGCCTATTCTCAAAATTTTTATATTTGAGAAAGCATTGTGAGTCTGTGAGTGTTCATTATATATATATTTTTTGACTTAGATTTCAATGCAATATGTCATGTATTTTAATCACTTGCGATTGAAGAGCAACAGTCATTATTGAATATTCAAAATGAATTGCTTGAATTGACGGATACAAATGCAAATATCTTGATTAGTGAATAGTAATATTAATTAGCTTGATTAAAGAGCAATAATCATTAAGGAATAAACAAATACAGATACAAGTGGAATATCTTGATTAGGAGCAACAATAATTATGGAATATACAAATGAATCGTTATGACCTCACAGGAGCAAGGAGCCAAGCACCCTGGATTGGTTTACACAATATTTTCATAAACAGGCTAGCTGGCACTAAACACAATAGTGTATTTAATTCTGTTCTATTTCCAGTACTACAATTGGAGTATGTCGATTTGTGAACTATCATAGTTCCTCATTGGCAATGTTTTATGATTAATGTGCATTAATGTTAAATGAGCTGTGCCTTAAATCCAGATGAGAAGGTTGGGTTTAGTAGAAAATTAAAATTCGTGTCAGAAACAATGTTATTAAGGCGTCGCTTTGTCACCAAGGCGCTCTACGCGGGACACCACAGCAAAAGACTCGTCTTAGTTCATAGGTCGTCCACCTTGCGACCGTATGCCGTCTGGAAAATGTCACTTTGGCGTTCAATTCACACCAAATCGTGCATGGTGGGCGCCATATGGTGATGCCTCTGTTCTGGGCAGCAGGAAAACACGGGAGAAAGGGTGGGGAAAAGAGCGGATGCACAGGAAAAACAGGTGCGTGCAAAAAGAGAGCTGGCTCGGGATAAATTGGCACACGCACAGAGAGAGACGCGCAGAAGACATAGAGCGAGGAGTGTGCGGGAGATCTGGAAGAGCCGATTTGAGAGCAGTGACCAGAGAGGAAGGGGAAGCAGAGGGGCGGAGGGAAGAGCAGAGCAGAGCATTCGGAGGAGAGGGAAGCAGAGCAGGGCATCGAGGGAGGGGCAGAGGGAAGCAGTGCAGGCACTCGTGCAGAGGCAGAGCAGAATAGCAGTGGTGAAGAACGCGAGAGAGGAGCTGCGGCACTGAAGGGGGAGGAGCACATAGGCTGCCTGCTGGGCTGGGCCAGCCCAACTTCATATTTGGCTCCTTTCTTTTTCTTTTTTTCCTTTTCTTAGTTCTTCATCTACTGCTCTAAGCTGCTATTTTTAGTTTTTAATTAATTTCTTAAGGTGTCGCCTCGCCTCACGCTTTAGCCGCTTAAGCATAAGGCCGTAGTCAGTCGCCACGCCTTGCCTTACCGCCTTGATAACCATGGTCAGAAAACTCCTAACTTGATGGAGGCAGCCGAACCGCATAGTTCTTTTTCCGAAGATAGTTCTTCTATGTTAGACTATGCTAGACATTTGACAAAAACAAGTGCTTATTTGAGATGGTAGCAATAAATGAAAATAGATGGCCTAAACATTTAGTCTGAGGGGTGATCTCCTTGAACAAAGAAACAAGTTAATGGAATGGCGTACAGAAACATGTGGATTCTTCTTTACAAATGAATTGTTGGTATTTATCGTTTCTTATGCTAATAAATATCACCTTCGCTTCAACAATCTACTAAAATAAATTAATCAACAGTTAAATGCTGATTGCTGATAATAACTTGTAGCTTGATTATGTCCTGATATTAATTAGCTACTTGAGATTTACACATACCTAGCTGCCAGGAGCCCTGGACCTTTGTGGAGCTTCCTTCTTCCTGGGTGCTTTAACTGCCTATTGGTTGGATGGTTTGCATAAGTTCACTTTCAAATAAAATTCTCTTTTTATGTTACCAGATCTGCTGCCAGAAGTTTGGATGTCAACAATTCAGCAAAGAGGGCTAACTTGGGTTCTGGATCATCAGTTTGTGGTAATTTTTCTTCGCCTGAACCCTGTGATTGTATTCATCATCCAGAGGATGTCTTCTTTTTCTTTAGCATCTTAGGGACTAGCCAATACAGGAAGAGCAGCTTCCCCTGTTTTCAATAAGAACATATATTTTCCAGTTGCTAGCCAGCTTTAACTGCGTAGTTTGAGGGGGGGAAAGGTAGCTTATGGGAGTTTTCACTTCAAGTGATAGTGAATCAGCACATAGCCGGTTAAGACACATATAACTTTAATGGTCTATCTTGTGTGTGTGGCGGGCGAGCGTGGTGTGTGTGCCCACGCAGACAGCCAGGCATGCGTGTCTGTTTCTGATATTTGTGTATGTTCTAGATATTCATTAATAGAGTTTCAAGAGAATCAAGTCTGTTTTGAATAATAAGAGATTAAAGCATTGTACTCTTGTTTTTCTCCAACCCCAGTATAACTAGCTATTTTTTTTTTTCTTGAATCTTAGAGGTGCTTTGATCTTGCAGAAGAAATTTCTGGCTTTTCACAGCACACACTGCAATCATTTACAGTGGAGAGGTTACGTGGACTTTTACGACAAAGTGGTCGATCGACCAAAGGGAAAAAGGCGAGTGAAACCATTTCTCAATCTTCTTGTTCTGCAAGGGAGTTTACATTTTTTATTATGTGTCCTAATGAGTATTGCATTTTTATTTTGTGCTCCATCTGTAGACTTATTTCGAAGTCACTGCATAAGTGGATATCGCCAAATAAACTGCAGACTTACTCAGTTTGATAAGTCCAAATGTGTTTCATGAAATTGATAATTTTTGCGGATGCTTAGTGCTGCTTCCTTTACCGTGCAGTATCTTAATGCATCGCCTGTTAGAAAATTATGTTTATAAAGGAATTGAAACCTTTTTCTTTTTGGCTAAAGATGGCTTTGTAAAACTCAAGGAATTATGAGAGAAGCTTATATCTGTTATACTTAGTGCTTCCATGTAGTAGAGTAGTTATAGATTAAAAATTATAGATTTTCCATACATTCTCACCCCCTGAAGGTGTTACCAATGCTCTTACATTTTTATTTATATGATTAGTGCCAGCAGGTCATGTCTTTGTGTTTTAATATTTTTATTAGTCTTCAACGCCACCAAATTTGGTATTAGAAAAGAGGATATTTTGTAACTAGTACTAAGAAAAACCTGGGGGCAGAAGAAAGTTTTCTTTTAAATTTGTCCATGCCTATATTATTCATTTTATGGCCATTATATCACCATAGTTCCAATTTGAAAGCCATAGAACCAATTTGAAAGCATGACTGACTGCATTTTGCTTTTGCAGGATGAACTGATTGCTCGCTTACGGGAGTCACAGGGTTGACATGAACCTCGTAATTGTTTGGTCAACCAAACCCCAATAGGCAGGGTTACGACTAAATGAGTATCAGGCTGTACTTGTCAGTGGCTGTTCTGTCTAGATTTAATCCGATGTGTGTCATCTGTAGGTTGAGACTTTGCCAGACTTTGTTATACTTGGAATTTGTTAAGTAGCTGTTATCTGTCAACCATCATGAATTCCCGGTTTTTGTCATACCATCACGAATTCCCTGTTTTGTCATGCCCGGTAGATTTAGAAATGCAGGTATGTGAATTCAATGCTAAGGTGCGTTTGCATCTACCCTTTTTGCTAAGTTAGTTCACGTCTGTGTTCTGATTGCTGAATTCTTCTGCATATTTTTTATTTCGTTTTCGACGATAATGCTGCAAATTGAAGATAGCAGCAGTCACGTCACCGTTGTTTCAGTAAGATATCTGCTTGACTGTATCTTGGAACAGCTATATGGTGGTGATGGTCCAATGTTTTGGTCAGTTGTCAAGCCCCAATCTCTTGCAGATCATTTCTGCCAGTCTACCAAATGATTGGACAGTCTCACCAGAAAAGCAAAACTGATCGTGAAATGAATATATATATCGTCGTCTGTCACAGTTGTCATACTTTCTTACATTGAAATGCCACTTGCCACATCCTCAATATTTAGAGAGATTGCAAATCTGCAATTAATACCTAAAAACAACAGGATAACGTGCCTGCTAGACATCTAATAGTTCAAGACATCTGAGCCGACAAACCTAGGAAATAATTTGAAATGGCTTGGGCTATGCTCATGGTCCCATCCCATATTACGTGTTGGACTTAGACATGGTAGTGGATACTAAGAAATGATTTAAGAATTTTGTAAGGTATTTATGTGATTTTTCTTTAGTCTTCCACCTCCGGCCATCTTATCTTACTAAAAAATAGCACTACCGCTGTATAATCTCTCGCAAATCAGCAGCAGCTTAAACCCTTCACTCAAGTTTTGTTAGCACAAAATGGTGCTGTCTGCTCATCTGAGATTGGAACAATTGTTTCAAATGGACAGGCATTCACCGGTCCATCTCATTTTCCTTGTGTGGCATCTGCTGCAGCCAATGAGATATGAACAAGTGCTTCTAACGTCTCCGGAGGATGCCTGCACAGCTTTAATAACGCCAAAATTCGTGGAACAAATAATCATGCATACATGTGGCCTTTCAGCATGTATGGCTATTTTACTATACGTACAGGGGCGGCATTAATTCATTTTTCTAAATTTTTCTTTAGGTGGTTGGTTTGGATATGTCCCATCTGCCTTCCTACAGTTGCAGATTTGATAAGTGGACAAGTGTCTGTGGTGGCCCCTCCTTGGCTTGTCGGTATTAGGACAGTTCTTCTCGTTATGGATCAGGAGGCAGGTCTCGCAGAGATGCTAGTTACGCCATTCATTGATCGTTTTGAACCCGGATCTCCGAACCCACCGTATATTATTACTGTCTACTCCCTCCGTAAAAAAAGAATGACGTTTTAGATGTTCGTGCCACAAGTTTGACTCGATTTGTAGAAAATACGTACAATATTTATACCTCTAAATAAATTTGTTAAAAAACTAGATCTAAAGATCTTTCCGACAATACTAATTATGATACTAATCGATGATATTTATTATTTTTAAAAGTTACCGGCAATCATTTCTCGGGAAGCGAGAACGTCATTCTTTTTTGGGACGGAGGGAGTATGTCATTGTCATGGTAGTTAATAACAACAATGTTATTGCTAGATGATTTTTTATATAAATATAATATGGTCAAGCGTTCCAAAGTTAACATTTAATTTATCTTAGAGCTTAGTTTACAGCCTAGTATTCTCCTTCATTATGAGTCTATTGGCAGAAACACCTCAGAAAATTCTATTGGAAAAATGAAAATCATGACAACTTCCTCAATAGTAAAAAAAAAATTTCTACCAGAGCCACGTACTTTACACGACAACCTGTCTACTTATGCAATTTGGAATTGTTTTTAGTCTTAAGTCTTTTAATCCCAACGAGTAAAGTGTTAAGTTTTCATGATCAAAAGTTCACGTACACCACCATACAAATGCTTAACATCTACACACAAAGTAAATACTATTTTTATCTTCCACCCATAGAATCAATAAACTATAGATGCCTCTCCACAAAATTATGAAAAGAGACAGAGCTATGAGAAAAATAGAAAACTGAGCAAATAAATGAGTTGAAATAAAGTACTACCTTCATCTCATATAAAGAGTGTAGAATAGGAATTCATACAGGTCTAATATTATTCGTATCTTATTACAAAATTATATTTAACAATTAATCTAACGATCCTAATCATTACACAAATATTAATATTTTCTTATAAATATGTAGTTAATTTTGAAACTGTTTTACTTTTTTAAGAAGTGAGAAGAAGTGAGTGACAATTTTTTGGGACATAGACAATATATCTTATTATTTTTCCACACATATACAAACCAAAAAGTCTAGGATTTCTAATATATGAAAGGGAAATGTCATATGTAACTGTCACATAGAATGGAAAGCCCCGTCTAGGCATGAATCTACGAGATTTTCTATTTTTATTTATTTTGTAAAAGATAAAACTTTTATTTTAATTTCATCTTTGTTTTTAAAAAGTAACTTCTTTAGCTATGCAAAAAGTTCATTGTGTGGAAACATCCTGTCATGCCACATGCACCGGCAAGGCAGGATTGCCACCATGGCACTCCTATGCACCCCATCCCCTGGCCTGCATGGCACGTGTGGATATTAACCTATCGCTCCAACCCGCCTGACGAGGCAAATTTGACTCAATGAGAGAATACAACGGTCCAGTCCTTCTTCAATCTAGAGAAGTCGACAAATTTGACTTAGCTAGTTCGAGCTGGATAGTTCCTCAAAATTCACATTTCCTTCATCTTATCTCTAAACCAAACCACCCATATATGTTTTTTCAGTTGTCTTGACGAGAGGAACACAATAGTAGAGTCACTTATGCATTTTTATAAATTCTAAAACCATCTTCCATGTTTCTACTGGAAGTTACGAGAGCAATTTGTTTGTCTATATTTTGGGCCAATCTGTTTTCTCTATATTTTGTTATCAACAACATAATTGGACAGTGTTAGTGAACAAAATTTACCTAAATATGAATATAAACATGGAAAGTAGACTGTCCAATTCTCATCCGTTTTGTTCCCACCCTTTGGATGTAAATGTGTGTTGTAGTTTACCCAGCAGTGGAGCACATTTAAATTTTAGTTGGGAAAATAGGCATGGCAAACATTACTCCAAGAGAAGATGAGCTTGTTGGTTCGCTCGCCACTCAGTGTGGCGCACGCAAGATAGATCTCCTTTTTGAATCTTGCCCCTTTCGTCCCAGCTCTAGTTCACAAGTATGGGTCCCTTTAGTAGAGCGCGTCCAGCTCTTAGCAGCTCCCACTCCCGCTCTAAACCACTCTCAGTCCAACCGCTCTCCTGTCAGAATCAAGGGCATTTAGTGGGGCTCCTCTATTGGCTCCGGTGCCTAGATCTCGAGGAGCTTGCTCGTGTTGCCACTCCCTCGTCATTCGTGCCAACAACGATGGAGTAGAGCGTGGTGTTGGCAGTGGAAGCAGAGAAGGGCGTGGAGGAGGGAACAACGTGATGAAGGAGGGCACAACGCAAAGGAGAAAGGCACGAATCGCGCAACAGCGTATGGTGCGTAGACGGTGGAGGCAGAGGAGTGCATGTCGATGGCGGAGGCAGAGGAGGGTGTGTCACAATGGTGGAGGACGTGGTGGAGGTGGAGAATGGCGACGAAGGAGGGGATGGCTGGCTGGGAGGCGAGGATATGTGCGGGGAAGATAAAGGGAGTGTCGCAGAGCGATGGGGAGGTTTTTTTTTTTTTCCTTCTTGCTAGGCGTGCAATTTGAGGGGAATGGTGGGAATAATTCCCACGCGGAGCTAAACTATTTGGCAGCACTTCGCTAATTCTTATGAGGAGCGAAACACACAACAAGTGCGCTGCTAAAGAGACCCTAAAACACTCATGGATCACTACCGCTAGAACTATACACTCGAGAAGATGGTGAGGAGTGAGCACACGGGAGATTCAAAGAGACGCATGGACTTATTAATGTCTGTGAGGTTTTCTTGTTATTTACTTTATTTGGGTTATTTGCTGTTTATCAAAGCTATAAGTGACCTTATCGGTGTCCATCAAATACATCCGCTAGACGCTGACCCTCAAAACGCTGCTACAGCCATGGGATCACGCTAGCTAGCTAGGGACTGGGAATGTGGGATGGATCTTGTTGCCTTGTCGCTAGCTGTGGCGCAGTTGCCTGCCACTTGCCCCATCTTATGGTAGAAAATGCTCCGCCTCTCGAGTTTACCTAAACTTATATAGAAGAGTCATCTAGCTAAACTTATATCTAAATATATAACTGATGGTCGTGGTCCTCCCCGGCGAGATTCAGCGTCCAAGCAGGCAGGGTGAGAAGAGGCGGACAGTTTAGGACAAGAACGAGCGTTAGTACGTGGATTTACTTTACTGTGAGAGTGAGACTCACCGTGAGGGCTACATATACCCTGATTTTTTTTCTTTTACAAAATTGAGGACCCAGCATTGCACTTGCATCCTTTAATTTAATGGACAGAGGGATAGGTGCCGCCCCTCTATCAAGTGCATAATTTCCAGTAACGTAGTACTACCTGTCCCAAAAATAGTGCAATAATTGTAACTTTGGTTAGAATTAAACTATAACTTAAATTTTATTGACTTAAAATAATTTGAACGTTTAAGACTCTAAATAGATATATTATAACAATACATTTCATATAATAAATATATCTAATAATGGTTATTTAATATGATAAGTGTTAATATCTTTTTTTTTATATAAACTTAATCAAAACTAGAAATAGCTTGATTGATCGCCGTCCTAAAATTTTACCATATGGAGAGCAGATACTTTCTCTGTCCACAAAAGGGTGCAACTCTCACTTGAATAAAAGGTCCGTTTCAGTAAGGAGTTTCATGATATTATTTTCAAGATTGTCATATCATGTAGAATAAAAATAGATAAAATGCCTATTCTCAATGAAAAATTCATTTTATGGTTTCGTACATATTTAATTTTGTGACTCATGGAGTTAAGAGTTGTTAATCGTGCAAAGATAGTTTTATCTAGATGAAGTCATGAAACGGTATCTCTCTCTCTCTCTCTCTCTATAATTAATTGCCAAGTCATCAAATGTCCAGAGGAACCACAATGCAAACGAAACTTTGATGAAACCCCACTAAGACTACCTAATAAGGACTCAAAAAAATTAAAGTTTGACCAAAGTTGTATAAAATAGTACTTCACATCCAGGTTAGTTAGAAAAGTTATTTTGGACAAGGTTGAGTCAAACATCGAGAATATAAATCATGAACAACTTTTAAGTTATTGAGTTTGAAAATACTGAAACCAAATGAATAGATTTGTCTAGAAAAATAACTTTCAAAATATACATATATTATTTTTTAATAAATACTTTTAGAAAAATAAGAGGTCGAAGCAATGCTTCGGAGGTCGTATCATTGTTCAAATTGACTACTTTTACCAACCTAGATGAAACATAAATGTTGTTTATATTATTCACCATAAATTTGGTTAAGCTAAACTAATTTGGTTTGCACAAATCTCATAGGTGCACCTATTATTGTAGACGAAGGGAGTAATAACCTAGGTTAAATTACATATCACCACCCTATACAAACATACTCCTTTCGTTCCAAAATATCATGGTTTTCGTTTTCCCTCGAGAAACAATTGCCGACATTTTTTTATGAATAATAAATATCATTGATCAGTATCATAATTAGTATCTCATCGGAAAGGTCTTTAAATCTAGTTTTTAATAAATTTATTCAGATATATAAATATTGTACGTATTTTTTTATAAATCAAATCAAACTTGTGACATAGAAATTGAAAATGATAAATAATTTGGGACGGGGAATAGTCCATTCTATACCTGCCGGCTTGGTGCCGACGACCAGGGCATCTGATGTACATGTTGTACTTGTATACGTACGTCCCATAGCACGGAACGGTTGCTTGTGAAAGGGTTCTGCAGAGTGGATTGGCACTCATGTCGGCCAAGCACCACGCATATGCATGCGCAGCTAGGTGTTGGACGTACTCCTACGCCTACGCGCACGCAACGTCCGGAGGAGGAATCGGTTCCGATAGACATAGATGCATGCATGCATCATCATGCGTATGGCCGCGCTAGCTAGGCGCTAAGCTGTGGTCTCAGGCAGGCAGGCAGGCATGCGCGGACCATTATTTTGTCTCGTTTACCCGGTGCAGCCAGCCAGCCATCCGGTGATCGGCGACTCACTGCCGTGTACCCGCAGTGGGCACAATAATGTTTGTCCCCTCTTGTTGCGCAGACCTGCTTGTGAGTGCAACAGGGAGCACACAGCTTTGACTCCAGCTAGCTTGGCTAATTTGGGCCCATGTGTTTTAGGAAATTACCGTAGTTATTAAGGTCAGTCTTTCGGTGGTAATTTCATGTTATCTCTTTTTATTTATACTATATCATGTCAGTTTATTTAATTTATCATTAAGATTGGTTTAATTGAATCGGAAAGAGAACATGCTACCATTTTCTTGGTTCCTTCCCAAAGTTTCACATAAATCAAGTCAAGCTCGAGGATTGAAAGGAGGGCGGCGGTCAAGTTAACCGCATTATTGTCATAGTTACTTCATAAATAGAGTTGAATGTGCAAATATATCGTTTTGTGTGTTCTTCTCTCAACCAAATGTTTTATTTACGGACAGTCTAACATGCTAGGGAGGTGCAAGGAAATTTTAGCAGCAACCCTCCTCCCAAAAATAAATTGCCTCCTAAACCTAGTTGAGCACCGACACTACTTATGATCCCTGGTTATTAACATAAAGGAAGAGGGACAGGAAATTTCTTCATGTGATCCAAAGTCAAAATGGCACAAAGGAGGAGATATATGGGAGCTTTAGGAGCACCCAGCGACCACCAAGGGAGACTTTGTGAATGTGGGTTGAGCAAAGATAGGTTGTAGGTAGGAACCAAAAAGAACCATGAGAGTTTCTAGTCTCAGATGCAAAGTGGAAGCAATTTACATATTCTTCTTGTTCTTTATTTGTTTCACTTTCAAGTTTTTTGTTTGCTTTTGTTCAGTTTGGTGGTTGCAATGTTTCCATGGGAGGATATATTATTTTAATATGAGGCTGAGAGGAACATGCATGGAGATGGTCCTAGATCTGTGGTTGAATTCAAATAGAAGCTATCCATAATGGTGCAAAGACACAAGAAATGTTTGAACAACCACCCTTTTCCTTCTTCTCCTCCTTCTGGGGATAGAGTTATACTTAATCACTGAGATCAAGTGGCCCCTATAGACTATCTCATGATTAGTGAAGCTAACCCTAGTGGTTTTAGTGGCTGACTCTGCCCCTAACTCCTTTTGCTACTGAATCTTCTTCGCCTTACTCTTTTTTCTCTTCCTCCTCCTCCTCCTCCTTCTCCTCCTCCTCCATGTCCTTCTCCTTCTCCTTCACCTTCTTATTTTCTAAATTATTGGTCTTGTTGCATGACCGAGAACACAGATATGAGTGATGTCCCATGCATGCATTGTTTCAGGAGTAATGGAAGCATGTCACATGTTAGAATCTATGTAAATCATGTCAAAATGAATACTTGGTGGATTTAGTAAGAATATTACCAATACACATATGTTGTATACCATGTTTTCTACATGATATTTGGTGATATGTCATGAATATAGTTTTTTTAAATGAGATATACCTCAACCATATTTTCTTGTTGGCCATCGCACATATCATTGTTGGGCTCAAATGGAAACTAATGGTAGTTCCTTTATTACAAGTAGTAGTTCACAAAGAGATCCACTACAATTATCATTTCTATAGGTTGTTTTATTAAGAGACTCCCATGTAATTATCATTTCTATAAGCTACTCTTAGACTATAATAAACATTCTTTTCATGCATTTATAAATCACAACATGTTACATTATTTCTACAAACTGATAAATACTATCAAAATGACTATAGAAATACTTTGAAACTATCATTATTGTTTGGAGTTAGCCCAAAAGTGGACCACCCGCTTTGCCTGAAGACTATCTTTATAGCCCTTTCAAGAATTGTCACATTTAAAGAGGTCCAAAGACTAAAAACCAAGGTGGATCACTGAAGCACAGCGAGATGAAGAGTGTCAACTAAGATGACTGAAAGATGCTTCAAACCAAGCTTCAGTGGTCACCTAAGCCTCCAAAAGTACTACAAATTAAGATTGCCATCCTAGTAGTATTGAGAACCACTTCAACCTTCATAAATGCCTCCTAGAGTGGACTTTTCATTGAAGACAAACGCCAATGAAGGACCCAACACTAAGGGTTTCCAGGTGAGGGCGCAAATGCATGTAATGCCATGGGGGCAAGGTATTTCCTTTCATAACGTCAAATATCCTAGGATATATTTAGTTCGTATGACTAGGGCATTTTGTAATAATTGCAAATAAAGTGAGCCAATAGCTCCTATATATAAACATGGACTCTATCGTAACCGATGGGGAGAGAGAAGAAAATGAAACCCTAAGTTTTTAAACTCTTCATGTTTACCCTTTCAAGCTTTGTTGTTGGCAAAATTCTATAGCTCGCCCACCCTGAAGGCTGAAGAAGCTTTGAGATCTTCGCTATCCCAACAACTATAAATGGAATTTTTCTTGTGTTTCTCTTTGGCGTGCATTGATGACGATAAGAAGGTTTCTATTCATCTTTTTTGTTTTTCCTATTATATTTTACATATAAGAAGGTGGCTTGAAAGTTAACGTTAACTATATATGGTATATTGTCTTAAATTTTTCATAAGGATGGTGTTGACTAATTTTTAAATATGGTTATGAGCACTTTCCTATTTTTCTTCTACTTACATAATTATTATTTGTTTATTTTGAGAATCTATACTATAAAAGAGCGAAGGAATTGGAAATAGACTCTCACCCTGATCTCTCCTACCCACCCCAGTTATTGTCCGTAAGATCTACATTAAGATCGGATCCAACGCGTCTGAACCACCCATCGTAACATGACAGGTGGGCCGGGTTTGTAAACATGTAAACGTTGACATGTCTCTGCGGTCTCTCCGTGTCTTGGTTTTTTTCATACTCAGAAAAGTTGTACCCATCCCTATACCCGCATCGCCCTTCCCTCCCCTGCGCTGCACAGGATTGCCATGTATCTATCCACCCAAACCTTCCGCACTTGACCTTGTGCCGCCGCCGCCTCCAATCCAATTCTCCCTCAGCACTCGCCCACCATGGCAGGCTCTGGTGTGCCGACGACTCCTGGCCTGGGGCGTCATTACCATGGACCCCTCACCGGCTTTGCCCCGTTGCCCAACACCTGAGTGCAGGGGAGCACCTAATCCATCGCGTGCTCGGTGCTATCGCCGCAATCACCGAGGGTCTGACTGCCCGAGCGAGGAGTGACGGTGCTTCCTGCTTATGCACGTTAGGATGCGGACCTACGGACATGCAAAGGGACAAAAGCAAAAGTGCAAAACTAGATTGAGCACTCAGCTCTCCAGATCTTGATCAAACTAAAAAAAGGTACTGTATGCAAATATGTAATTCCTGTTTGTAAGTTATATTTCAATTATTCATGGGCTGATTAAAGTATATACTAGCAGCAGAAGTAGCTTTATTCCTTTGCAAATTTCTAATACAATCAAACTGTTTTATGCCAAATATGTAATCCTGTTTGCATGTTATATTTCAATTATTCATGGGCTGATTAAAGTATATACTAGCAGCAGAAGTTGCTTTAGTCCTTTTCAATTTTCTAATACAATCAGACTGTTATGATAATGTTTTAGATTTTTGTGGTATTTTGTTATAGATTGGGATCAGTTCCATTTTCACTGCTTATTGCTTACTGCTTATAGATAAGCCTATTGCTTACTGCTTACAGATATGATGAATTTTGTACAAGGTTCAGAGCACAGTTCTAAGCATACTTTGAGGCAGCATTAGCAATGTCAAATCCACCAGTATTGTTTTGTTGGTGTACAAATTTTGCAGGTGGCAAGTGCTCCAGTTTATCTTTTCACTTATTTAATTATGTCCAAGATGAGGCTAAGAAGGTGGTGACTACTGCTTGACTAATGCTTGTCGATCAAATGCTCTGTTTGTGAAATCAGACCATCTCTTCATGAAGAGGCAACAAGCACTTTTCTACTCTTATCCAGTTAGTCAGAAACTCACGGTGCATACTTGTCTCCATTCTTTTCCAAATTAGAGGGTACAGTAAGCATTTTTTTCAGTAATTACCACATGCCGTCACTACAATTTTGTTCCATTTACTTGACACGTAATATCACAGTAAGTATTGTTCCATTTATAGGAGTTTCATGCTTCATGTACACAGGGAGGCCGAAAGCATAATATGGTTTTGGATGCATGAAACGTGAAGCGTCGAAAAAAATCGAGCTTAAAAAAATGCTCTACAAACCTTAGATAATTGTTTGGAAAAAAAGAATGGACGCGGTTGCTCAAGTCTTTCGTTGTAGACCACTTAGTCTTATGTTCCTTAGAGCACTAATTGGTGATAAGCTAGCAAAATGGAATGCGTTGGTCACAAAGGTAACATTTGTGCAACTAGATGACCAACGAAATTTAATTATATGGAGTCTAAACATTTAACCAAATTGCGCTTCCTATTCATCGGTCCATTTGGAAGTTAAAATTGCAGAACTTCTATTTATAGAAGTGCCTTATGCTTCTGTTCTAACTTTTTATTATACAGCTGCGCCTCATGCTTTCTACAAATTAAACTAGTGGATCATTTATGATTTTTTTAACTAAATACCTAGAAAAGGTTTGTTTGTTGAAAGTTGGGGGATAAATGGTAAGCTTCGACTGTATATATTTATATACTTGTTTAACTATTCATATGTCTATACTTTGCACCATTTTACAATGCAGTGCCTATTTTTTTAGTTACAGGTTAGCATTTGTGTGCAAATTGGTTATTCATCGATACTTTTTCCTCACCGGTAAGCTTCTATTGTCCCTTGAACTGATACTTTTTCCTCACTGGTAAGCTTCTATTGTCCCTTGAACTAAGACTACTTGATGGAGGACTAACCGGAAGGAACAGGTATAGCTGCATGGAAGACATCCTCACAGCTGGCAATTGCTAATGCAATAGCTACATAGAAAACAACCTCACAGCCAGCAATTGCTGATGCAACACTGCTTTAATCCAATAAATCAGCCTGGAGAAGTTGCAATCTCTCCCCAACGCTTTAAGATGAGCATTCTTGCTAGCACCTAGAGCACAAAAATTAATATCTTCATAACAAAATTAAAATGATACTTATGATTCCGTTTTTGTTTTATCGGGACTTTGTCCTTAAGCTTGTCTGCATCAAATGTATTTTCACTGCTATGATTATTTCCAAAATTTACAATACCTTTCCTCACAAGATGATATGTAATACTCCCTCTATCCAAATTATAAGACATTTTAGCATTTTTTTTATTTTTTTAGTAATTAGCTTGGATCAACTCTTCTTACTCAAGATACATTCATTCATAGGTGAAGATACCAGGCTTGGCATTGCTCAAGATACATTCATCTATAGGTGAAGTTACTTGGCTTGACATATTCTCATTTCAACATTGTATATTGCTTATTTTGACATATTCCATGCAATTGCACAAGCATTGATATCCCCTTTTCACACCAGCTTATACTTCGTCAACTGTAAAAAGTATCCATTGTCATCGTGCACATTTGAAACAAGTATCAGGTTTATTTTCTCAATTTCCTGTTGTGGCTTATGTAGGTTGGCCCAAGCGAATAACACCTGCATTTGTCCCATCTCACCAACGACCCAGGCGTCTTAGTAATGGTCGTGGTTCAAAGTCCAGTTGATACGTTCCTTCTTTTATGTTTTTAAGTTAAGTAGGTACTCATAAACCAAGGGTTTTAAAAGCTCACAGGAAACTAACAGTATTATAATGCACTTCATTATAATTGGCTAATAATTGGAAAACTTCGAGGATGGTGCTTTATTCTGATTAAGAAAGGCAGTAGTGAGAAATATTGATCCCCTATGTGAATAAATGAATACCAGTTTTTGGTACGAGTAGAATTGCAGTTGGATTACTGTTCACATATATAAATGGATTAAAAATTATATTTATAAATGGAGTATAAAATATGTTTTATAAACACGTGCATGTTGCACGTGCATATTTCCTAGTTAATATAAAGACTTCTTTTTTTTTAAGAATTACACAAGACAACGTAGACGCTCACAACACGCACGCACACTCATCACGCACGCACACTCATCCCTATGAACACACGCACGCAAACCGTACCCCTATGAGCACCTCCGAAGGACTGGATCGGTAGATCTGGAGATTCCTGAAGTCACCACTGGCGGCAGATCTGGAGATTCCTGAAGTCACCACTGGCGCCTCGCTTACCACTTAAAGCATAACGCCGATAAATCCTGAAAAAAATCCCAGAAAAGGTGCGAGCACCAGGATTTGATCCCTGGTGGGTAGCATCCTACTGGACAGTGCTACCATTGGACCACAGGCCCATTCGCTAATACAAAGACTTCTTGCATATGCAGTAATAAGCCCAAGGTTCTATTTGGATGGCAGGACTTTTTATCTCTATTATCTTGTTCGCTTCAGCTAAAAAGCCGTTTCAGCTTATCAGCCAGTAGTATTTTCTTCTTACAGAAAATCAGCTGTTTCAACAGTATTTTGGCTTATCAGCTGACTTATAAGTTCTGCCGAACAGCCCGTATATATCTTTTCCTATGAAATTGAACTAATAAATTCTTGCATTCCGAACTTAGCTCTAAAAGTTAAAGTAACCCTTATAAAATTTCTGCACTCCAAATTGTCCCTAAAGTAATTCAAATTCTGTGATCCAATCCAGTGCCTAGCAGAGACCCGGGTCCCACCACCAGAACCTAAAACATAATAATTAAGGAAACACTGTAGTAAGTAAGGATCATAATCTTGTGTGAGATAAGCTCGGGAGAGAGACGTACAGTCA
This sequence comes from Chrysopogon serrulatus, assembly GCA_015844335.1. Taxonomy (NCBI): domain Eukaryota; kingdom Viridiplantae; phylum Streptophyta; class Magnoliopsida; order Poales; family Poaceae; genus Chrysopogon; species Chrysopogon serrulatus. The sequence continues at coordinate 48,103 of JADLZL010007185.1, forward strand.
GACAGGGATCCCAATAAAAACACTTTTTTATTTGAAAAAATTACAATCGGGACATTTAAATTGGAGCCCTTGTGTCACCGGGGCGTGGCGACAAGCCACAACGCGACGTGCTCCTCCCCGGAACAGCGCCACCCAACCCAACCACGCGACGAGCCGACGACCGCCGCCGCCGCCGCTGTCCGTCCAGCACCCTGCCCTCCCACTCGCTTTTCCTCCGCATTACTCTCATCTCACGCGCTCCTCCCATCTTCCTCAGCACCGTGAGAAGAAGAACCCGTCCGCCCAGCCCCAGCGCGCGGAGGCGCGGGCCAGCCGGCCGGCGCCAGGTTACGTGCAGCAGCAAGAGACCGTTAGCTGCTACACGGCGGAGAATGGAGGCTGCCGCAGCGGCGGCGGCTCCAGCGCCAGCGGCGGAGAGGGACCCGGAGCACCACCACGGATGCCTTGCCGTCACGTCGTCGCTGCCGCGGTGCGCCCTCGGCGCCGGCACCGGCTCCTCCTCGCTGCCTGGATCTTCCGGTGAGTTGAGTACACACGTCTCTCCTGACTAATCCCCTCCCCTTCCTCGTGATTTGATTGTTCCCCCTTCGCAATGCGTGATGACTGCAGTTCGTTAGTCCCTTCTCTTCTTCCGTTTTGCGTGGAATCTTTGTTTTTACCGCTGTTTATTTACTGCCTTGGTGTTCTTGAAGCGGCGAATATTCTCCTCTGCGGTGGGCCTCGCCGTGCTGATTGATGACTTCTGAATGATATTCCTCTGTTCCTTCCTGCAGAGTTCATCACTTCTTTTCTTGCACTCTTTTCAGGAGCTGTTCTAATCCTTGCAGGGGGGGTCCTTTTCTTTTCACGACTTTTGCTGCATTTGGCCTTCTTTTGGGCAACGTCATTTTGCGGCGTATTGATGTTAGCACCCTACTCGTAATTTTGGTAGCAGGGACGCTCCGATTTTCCATGTAAAAAGTCAGCACTGCATGTGCCTCTCAATCCTGTACTACTTGGTGTCGCTTTTGGCACCATTTAAGCTAGCCGCCTAGAAGAGGCAGGATAAACCTAGAGGGACTAATCATGGTTCTTGTCCTTTCTCCTGTTCCAGAGGCTAAAAGCATATTCCCAGTTTTGTTACGTGCTTTGCACATTTTTTTTCTAAAAAAAAATAAAGTTTGTTTGAAGTTTAAGTCGGCCATTAGTTCCTGTGGTAAGATGTGAAACTTTGTTGATTAAGCATGGAAGTACGTATAGGTTATTGCCTATTTCTCCATGTTTGACAGACTGACAGATCGCGTTGATCGCATATAAGTATATTATATAAAAAAGAACTCGTACTGTTGCAGTGTCGGTCTTGCTTGTATTTTTTTCTCTTTTTTACAATTTGTATGGTAGTGAATCCTAGCAATGTTTTTACTCTTTTTATATTTTTAGCATTTCAGTCCCTGAAATAAAATGTTCAGAGTTTCCGACTAATTTATCGTTTCCATAATGTTTATGTTTGCCACGGTCACACGGTACTCTTATCAACATTTTCAATTGTGCTCCAGGATGTTCAGAGTTGCAAGATTCATCTGTTGCCGTCCTTTCCCTTTCCCTGCTCATTTTGGTACTAAATGATGGCGCCTCCCTGCTCATTTTGGTACTAAATGATGGCGCCTTTCCGCCTCAAAGATACACATGACCAAGCCACATCAACCACTATTTCGTTTCGTGAAATAATGCTGAACCATCAGCTAGCTCAACATTGCCTTCTGGACATGGCTTTGTTGGGCTCACACGTCTCTCACCGATGGGAGTGGGAGGCATCCGATTTGGTAGGAAATCTGGGCGCTGATAGATCCATTGGCAGATTTGTTGGGCAATGAACACAGTGGTAGGTGAGAAACTCTAGGGGATGTTTGCCTCAGATTAAGAACATTGTCATGTTAGGGGTGGTATCAGTTTGGTAGGATACAAAAATACTTGTTCTGTCTTCATCCTGATATGACTTGTGATAGATCCATTTCAGTATAATACTGCGTCTAAGCTAGTACTTAAGATGGCCTACAAGGCTATAACTCCATCCCATTGTCAATAACTCTGAGATCCTTGCCCCTGAGGGATTTTTGGCTTTGGGATGCTGGGACAGCTAGCACTGTGGGCCAAAATTGCCAGTTCTGATATTCATCCTCTGTCTCAGCTCTTTCTTTTTTTTTTCTTTACTTTTAGTCCAGTACATATATACATAATTTCAAGTTTGTGGCATGTACAGCTGGTTTTGCATTTGCTATTATGAGAAAAAAACATGTTTCATGTTCACTGATCATGTGAGGTAATGTGATTGTCCTTGTGCAGATGAAGCGTCATGTGGATCACCGAGATGGATAGGGAGAGGACTATCATGTGTGTGCATCAAGCGTAAAGGCACATATGAAAGAATATGCATGAACCTCACACCAGTGCAGGTAACAGACTAACTGTTACTCCCTCTGTCCCTGAATACTGTAACTTCTAGAGTTGTCTTAAGTCAAAATTTTAAAACTTTGATCAAATTTTTAGAAAAAAATACTAAGATGTATAGTACCAAATTAGTACCATTAGATTTATCATACAATGTATTTTTATAAGATACTCATTTTATGTCATAGATATTGATGCTTTTTTCTATAAAGTTGGTTAAAGTTAAAAAGGTTTGACTGGCACGGATTCTAGGAGTTGCAGTATTCAGGGACGGAGGTAGTAATTATTAGACTTGTCGCAAAAGTTTCTAGGGGTGACCACTCAAAAGGAGATTTCCAAGAGCTTTTCCTTTAAGCTATTATTAGTTTGTTGCTGTACAATCCAATGACTATTTGATGGTCCTGTGTGATTTCAATGTACAATTTAAACTCTGAAGGACAGACATAGCAAAATAGGTGGTCCTGCTCAAAAAAATTATCAGTGCCTTTCGTACGCATAAGTATTTTTCGGAAAAATCCTTAAATGCAGTGTTTCTATATCCAAATCACATATTGGGTTAAAAGTAGTAAAGCTAACAACTTTAATAGGCAAGCTGTTCAATGAGATTGAAATTTGTTATTCTATTCCGAATTGCTGGTAATTTGCAGGAAGAAAGGCTTCAGAGGTTGAAGCATCGCATGAAGGTTTACTTTGATCCATCTAGACGAGATCACCAGGTGAGATTTCTGCCATAAGTATGGTAAATGTTTCAATCAATTGATTAGCTCTGCACTTGCGCTTGTCAATATATCGTGGGAATTAAATACTGAATAGCATAGGACAATTGCTCTGAAAAGAATTATATTATATTATATTATTTTTCACGGTTTAGAATAAAGTACAAGTACTTATCTCTCTTTGCTATTGGGAATCTTGTGCTTTCCTGGACAACTCGCATCAGTTTCAGCATGAATAGTTTAGGAATGATACATCTAAGAACTGAGATCATTAAATCAGTCTAGGTACTTGGCGGCATAATTTTGTGGTATTGAAACATGCAATCATGCATATAAGATGGCAATTATGAACTAAAAATTTATCCAAAATGTTTAGTGCTGCATAATCAGTTTGGGATTAGTTACTACACATGGATAGTTATGTGGTACAGCAGAAAAATATAATTATGCAGTACTAAATCATGCAAATTATGCATATATTTGAAATTAGCAAGTACATTTCTTTTGCAAAATGTTTATGGCTGAGTTCACAGTTTGGCAGTACTTTTTGCACCTGGGTAGTTGTCTCTGTTTATTTTGCTATCTCAATGAACTGAACCCTGATAAGCCACTATACCAACAACGACAGGAAGCCCTAAAAGCTCTTTGGCATGCGACATACCCTGATCAAGAACTTCAAGGTTTGATATCTGAACAGTGGAAGGACATGGGTTGGCAAGGAAGAGACCCATCAACTGACTTCAGGTACACAATGACTAATCCGAACCAAAATTGCTCAGAGTACCTTTGGAAGTGCATGCAGCTTTAGTATCAAATCAAGTGACGTTTGAATACATGTGACAGAGGTGCAGGATTCATATCTCTGGAGAATCTTTTGTTCTTTGCTAAGACATTCTCTGTAAGCACTATGTACCGGTTGTTTCATTATTTGAATGTCCTCTAGTCTTGCTGGTGAGTAACAATCTTATTTTACTTCCACAGGCCTCATTTCAGAGACTTCTAAAGAAACAGTGTGGTAACAGAGCCACATGGGAGTACCCATTTGCAGTTGCTGGTGTAAATATTACATTCATGATCATGCAGATGCTCGATCTCCAGTCAAGTAAGCTCTGACCCAAACTCTCCAATGCCACCTGGGTATTGTGACTAAAATGTGATTTTCTGAACACGATGTTAATGTTAACAACAGCTAAGCCAAGAACATTTGTGCGAGCCATTTTTATCCAAATGCTCTCAGGTAGGACTGTGACAGTTGACTTTTTCTTTGTTTTCTGCTCTGACATGTGAAAATACCATCAGTATCTAACAACTTGCTCTTGATTTCCTTCTCCCAGAGGATGAGTGGGCATTTGATCTGCTCTACTGTGTTGCATTTGTTGTGATGGACAAGCAGTGGCTGGACAAGAACGCATCTTACATGGACTTCAATGTACGTTCTGCGTATGCACTTTCATCCAATGTTTCAACTCAAAGTTCATATCTTCTACTGATCACATGTTTGTGATGCCACTACCAGGAGGTGCTGAAGTCGACAAGAGCACAGCTGGAGAGGGAGCTTATGCTGGATGATGTCATCCGCATTGAAGACATGCCATCATACAGCCTGCTTTGCTAGTAACCAAAATACCGAATTCACTGGAGAACAGAACTGAGTTGATGGTTCAATTGTATAGTACCTCTCTTTCTCTGATTTCTGGGAGGAATTTTTTAGCAACAAAGTAGAGTGATGACGTACTGGTATCATGCTGAATTGGGCCTCTGTACTCTCTACTCTGTAGACAACTCATCTGCATATTTACCATACTGAATTAGTATTGCCATCATTCGGTGCTAATGATGGTGATATGCAAATTCTCAGAAGTGTTGCAATGCTCCATGTTTGTTTACACACTTGTGAGCTATCTAATATTGGTCGCTTAGATGCATTTGACCCATCCATTATTCTCCTAGCTGCATCATCTTTCCTGGGGATTGTCACAAACTTCCCAGCAGAAGGCAGAACTTCATGAGAACAAAGCCCTAACTGAGCAACCAGACAAGTTGCGGTGGCAGTGACTCTGGTTGCTCCAGTGAACCATCACCATCAACTGCACTTGCCCCAGGGATCTTAGAGAGTCGCGCTCCCTTCATCTCCTTCCTCAGCTTGTCCACGTCCTGCCACCTACCAGCCTCAGCATACAAGTTGGACAGTACCACATACACTCCATGGTTAGTGGGATCTAGTTTCAGCATCTCCACCGCTGCCCGCTCCGCAATCTCAATACTACCATGGTTCTTGCAGGCCGTCAGGAGTGCTCCCCATATCATGGTGTCCGCCTCACATGACATTCCCCGTATCATATCCTCTGCCTCTGATAGGAGACCAGCACGGCCAAGCAGGTCCACCATGCATCCATAATGCTGGATTCCTGGAACGATCCCAAAGTCCTTCTCCATGGACCTGAACAGCTGGCGGGCCTCATCCAGCAACCCTGGGTGGGAACACGCCGAGAGCGCCCCAACGAGTGTGGTTGCGTTTGGTGGCACACCCTCCCGCTGCATCTGCCTGAAAAAGTCGAGCGCACGATCGCTGTGTCCATGGTGCGCCAGCCCCGATATGAGAGCGTTCCAGGCACCCGGCACGCGCCTCTCTGGCAGCCCGTAGAACATTGCCAATGCCTCCTCTATCGCGCCATTTCTGGCGTACATATCAACCAACGCGGTGCCAAGGATGGTGCCAACTCGCACGCCCCGTGCCACCATTAGGTCGTGCACATGACGGCCCATCTCGAGCCCGCCTGACGCTGACCGTGCACATGCTGACAGCACTGATGCCAGCGTGGCGCCACAGGGCTCGAAGCCCACGCAGACCATCTCCTCGAACGCTGCCATCGCGTCCTCATGCCGGCCGTTCTGTGCGTATGCAGAGACCATGGTAGTGTACACGGCCGCGTTCCGCTCCGGCATCTCGTCGAACACCCTGCGTGCGACGCGGAGGCGGCCCGCCACAGAGTAGGCCCGAACGAGGCCGTTGGCGACGTAGGCGTCGAGGTGGACCCCGTGCCGGACAGCGAGCGCGTGGAGCTGTTCGGTGACGGGGAGCGGGAGCGGAAGGCGCGCGGCCGCCTTTAGGAGGAAGGGGAAGGTGTGCCGGCCGGGCGAGAGGGCACCAGTGACGCGTTGGCGGGAGAAGAAGGGGAATGCAGCGGCCGATTCCGGGGAGGAGGCGAGCACGCGGAGTGTGGTGTTGAGCATGAAGGAGTTGGGCACGCAGGGGAGGTTGGAGAGGAGCGCGAGTGCGGCGGCAGCGGGATCCGGGAGAGCGCGGCGTAGGCGGCCAGGAGCCGGGACGCGGCGAAAGCGTCCTCGGCGAGGCGGCCGGAGACGAGCATGGCAGCGTGCACGCGGGCTGGGGCGCGAGGTGTGGCGCAGCGGTCGGCGAGGAGGGGAGAGGTTCGGACGGGGCCTGACGCGAGCACCGACGGCGGCCGCGACGAGCGGCGCCGAAGACATTTGCGGATCGTGTGCCTTCGATGTTCGATAGATGGCAGGCAGGTGACGAGCGGAAAAGGCAAATGGTAATCGGAGGTGAACTAAATTCTAGCGCTGGAGTAGTATCTTATATTAAATTAGTCTTAAACATATCTAAATCGCTGACAGTTGTATCGTTTGGTATGACAAAGGATGTAAAATCATCACCTTGAGAATTTGATTTCGTCTCTGCGACCATCAATGATGAGATCGATGATCTGGAGGAGTCATTGTCCTCGTAGTGGGCTTCCAAAATTATCTGATTTCGCCCAAAAATTTATTTATACTTAACTCTAAAACACTACAAATTTGTGGGAAAAAGATGGATCCCCTCCCTTCATCTCCGGCAGACGCATCGTCGGAGAGGCCCTAGGTGTGACGGCGGTAGGGGCATAGTGAGGCAGGTGTACAATTAACTATGATTACCTGTGATGGTGTACATCCAGTGTCGCATTATCTCTAATGAATATTAGAAGTTGTGAAGAGCCGCTGCAGTAATTTTTTTTGAGCGAATCAGTAGGGAAATTCCCTACCTATATTTTTTCTTTTTCAATTGAATGAAAGAATGAGTAAGTACAAAATCAGCAGAATAAATTACAAGGCAATAATGCCCAAAGAAAAAAGAGGTCTATACATGACAGCTATCTCTCCAAATATAGAAAAAGTCTACATCACCCCCTGAATTATAATGGGTGGAGCACTTTACCCCCTCAATTACAAAACCGGGTATTCTACCCCCTGAACTTTTCAAACCGGTTAAATTACCCCCTAGAGCGGTTTTGAACGGTGGTCTTGCTACAGTAGCGTGGTTTTGTCTTTTTCCTTTTTATTTATTTTGGCTGAATCTTTGAAAAATCATAGTAAATCATAGAAAAATCATAAAATAGAAAATCCAATTTTGTTGGACTCCACATGAATAGATCTACATAGCGAGCATATAATATGTTATATTTTAGTACAATTTTTTTTTTGTAACTTTAGATCTATGATTTTCTATAATTAAATAGAATAATTCATAGCCGCATTTCTATGGTCCAATTATGGTGAAATTTTTATGGTAGGATAATTATTGTACGCTTGATTTCTAGTAAAATTTAGGTTTCCGGCCGGCGCCCCCCTCCTCCACCACCGCCGCTCCGGTGAGCTGTGGGTTGAGGGGTCGATCCAGTTTCTTGTGACGGAACCGCCCAATTTATACATGATTAAGCATGAACGTCCCGCTGATTATGATGGCACGCACATACTCTCTCATGTATAAACCCAGTAGTCCGCCGAGTGTCACGAATGACCTCGGTAAATCAACTTTACAACCAGAATCGTACTCGATTAAGCAAATACATATCACATACTCGTCGAGTTCGCAAAGATAAGAGTTGTTACATTAGAATAAAGAATAATGAATAAAAAATTTAGTTTCAAATCGATTTACAATAAAACAATGTTTAAAATAATTACCAAATCAAAACTTGAGTGATATTGCTAGCTTATGACATCCTCTAGTGAAGTATAAATGAGAAGCCTATATGGAGTAGCCGTGCCCATCGGCTTTTTAGTTAACACCATCTCGCAAACAAAGTAATTCACCCCCGCAATGGGGTGGGATAAAACCCCGAGTACTCAATTGTACTCCGCAAGACTTACCCGTCGGGGAGAAGAAATAAAAGACTCCAAGGATAATGATAGGCCATGTGTGGAGTTTAATGGCTAGCATCATTTGCGAAAAAGCATACTCATGTAATCCTTATTTTTAAGTTTTATTAGCAAGATTAATATTGAGCTATTCAAAACTACATTAGCACATTTCTATGTCATGTCAATTTGATCATAGCAACCATTACTTATAGTTGGGATACCAATCGTAATCCTTCCATCATCATCCAATGTTCCATTTCTTACTACGCCTCTTGCGGTCGGGTATGAGTTTCTCACTATCCAGGGGAGAGACGATTCGAATCGATTACACCCGGTGGGTAAAGCCCGTATCACACACTCTCGCAAAGCGGGACCAAAGCTTGCTTGAGTCCTTGTTCACTCTATTCGAAAGATGGAATTGAATCCGGTTGCAAAGCTCATGGTACTGCGTCTCACAAGTCATGCCCGCTTCAGCGTGAGCCCGTAGTCACGCAGGGGTCTTGACCAGTACCCTTTCCCCGTCCGTTCGTCCCAAAGCAATGCATTCGGCGGTTCAAGAACCACCTCAAATAGGCTAATCGGTTTCACCGTCGAAACGAGTTATTCGGCGGTTATGTGAAGGTACGTTCAATCTCACACCTAGATCCGAATACGGCTCGGTCCTTAATCGACACTGACGGAAATACCAAATTCCGTCCGGTCTCCAATTTATTAACCATCATATGATTCGGGATAGCATACATATATCCCGTAGTGAGTAAGTAACCATCCTACATCTCGGGGGGAGAGGAAATCACCCGACTTCTACCGGTCTAAGCATGGCTAAGCATTTAAGGAGAACGTCCTACACATACTAGTGGGATAGTATCCGGAATTAGTCTGTAGCTCAAGGTAATCATGCAACAACGGTTTCATTCAACTCCTATTTACTTAATGCACATTACACTAGACTTAAAGTGTAATAAAGTATTTATAAAAACAGAGGGAGTGGGTTATGCTCCGGGGCTTGCCTGTGTTGCGAGGGAAGGTTAGTTATTCTTGATATCGGCGTTTCCCGTAGAAACATCTCGTTGGGATTGGCTCATCACGAACTTCCTTTGGAACTTGATCATCGTGATTCTTCTCTCCACGAATACTACATGAAATGGAATTATGCATTTTTAATGCTATGCGTGACATGATGCATGATGAGATGATTTATTTGGATAATAATAAAGGAAAGCTACATAAGGTTCCATGTGTGCAGTTCTCTTTTTTTCGATGACAACACTATATTATCAAGTTTGTTTTTAATCTTTCTGAGTAGGTGCATATCTCCTCTCTAAAGGAGTTACTACAAAACTTACAAAAAATCACATATTAGCTACCATGAACCTATCATGCTTCTTAGCATTAATAATCAAGTTGCCGAGGATCATTTGGGTTGCATGATCCAAGGGCTACAATCAATCCAAAAGTCACACCAATCATCACATGCTTAACCCTTTTCAAAAGCTATAACCAATAAGCATTAAGATCCTTATTCAATTGATTAACAAAGCACTTTTACTTATTTTCTTAACAAGTCAATTGTGAGTTTAATAAAGAGCAAGGTGTATCACTCCATGCAAACCAAGTAAAAAAAGGAATCATTACTCAAATATCATTAAACACACATAGGTTACAAAGATTGGAACAATCAACTAGAGTGGTAACAGAAACAGGACAGCAACAAAGTAGCTAACTGTTTTAACCATAACTGGAGATCTAGATACCCAGCAGGGGTGTTTTTAGGCTTTTTGGAAAGCTTATAATATTGTCTACAACTTTGTTATAATCATCTCAGATTGATTCAATCACTAAAAGGGTCAACCAACTCAGATAATTAATTCTGTCCAGAGGTTGGACAGAACTAGATCCTGAATTTATTATTTTCATGGCCAGAGCTAGAGATCACCAAAATTAATGATTCAAGACAATTTGAAAAGCTTATGAAAAACATCACAACTTTCTAATTATCATCAACAGCTGATTCCTAAATTAAACAAATCAAACAAATGATTTTTCAAGACTGCACAGCAAGTAGACAGAAATTGATGGTCCAAATGTGTAATCTATAACTTCCAATTCCGTTGTCGTAAAATCATGGAATTTTAGGACAAACTAGATATGGAAATTCTCAACAACTTTTGTATTCAAGCCATCTATGGAAAACATCATTTTAATCATGGAAACTTCTATAGAACAGAATCTGCACTGGCTGCCATTTTCAGCAAGCATATAGAAAGGAATCATGCATGTGAGACTCCATAAATGAATGGAGAAATTTAAGGCTAGGAAATAAGATTATACCACTTCCATGGCCTAGTTTTGATGAAGAAGAGGGCGTGCTCCATGGTGGAGAAGAAAGTATGGCATGGAAAAATGGAAGAGATGGAATGGAATGAAGAGAAAGCACTTCTCTCCATCATATATATAGATGGATGGATGATGAGCATGGAGAAGGTAGAAATCAGATTTCCCCACTTTCAACCAACCATGGCTTGACACAAGGAGGGAGAGGTGGCAAGACCAACCATTTATCTCATGATACTTAGAAGAGGTGGCAAGATCAACCATTCACCACATGACACATAAAGGGAAAGGTGGTGTGACAGAACCGACCAATCCATCCGAGATTAAGCATAACTGTCCCCGTTAATAACGTTGACACGTATACACCGCTTCTCGAATGAACCCGGTAGTCTGCCGAGTGTCACGAAGGACCTCGGTAAATCAACTTACATCCAGGATCACATGATTAAGGAAACATCATACATCAGTATATAGAGTTTACAGCGGAAAATGATTACACACGGAGTTCCATTTAATTACAAAACTGGTTCAAATATATTACATAAAAGTAGTTCTTGTTTTAAATACCACACCAAAAGTTTGTTTGACATCACCAGCTTTATTCAAACCTCGGTTCTGACATGAAGGTGAGCTTATAGAATATGGCCATGCCCGTTGGCCTAATCAAAACTGCCATCCACAGGGTTAACGCCCGCGATGCTAAATCCTTCACACATCAAGTCACCTGCAACGATGGGTAAAACCCTGAGTACTCAATTGTACTCCGCAAGACTTACCCGACGGATAATAAAAGAAAAGACTCAAGGATAAATGATTGGCTATGGATGGTGGGGTTTGTTGGCTAGCAATTGTTGCGAAAAAGCTTATTATTAGGTTCCCAAAGTTTTATATGTTGGCGGCAAAATTATTATGATGCTATCCATAACTACGTTTGCACCTTTCTAAAACATACACTTGAATTATATAAGCATTCATCTACGAGATGAGGTACCAATTATAATCCTTTCAAAACCCCAAAGTGAATTCCATCTCTTTTACTACGTCTCTCGTGACAAGGTATAAGTTTCTCACTATCCCGGGAGAGACGGCGATTCGAATCGATTACACCATTTGGGTAAGCCCGTATCACACACCCGCATGAGTTTGTACTTCACCCGCGCGGATTACCGTTCACTCTATTCGAAAACTAGGATTGAACCGTTTCGCAAAGCTGATGGTACCGCATCCTCACAAGTCATGCCCGTCCAGCCCGTAGCCCGTAGTCATGCGGGGTTTTGGATCGATACCCTCTCCACCAGTTACTCTCCTCCCAGCAATGCTAACGATTCAATTCCTACCTCGAACGAGCTAATCGGTTTCGCAGTCCAAAACGAGTTATTCGGCTGCTATGTGAAGGTACGTTCAATCTCACACCTAGACCAGAGTGCAGTGCGGTCCTTAATTGACTCAGGCACGGAAAACTAGAAACATACAAGACCTCCATGTCCTGTAGCATCTCCAAACACCGATTCCCGTCCGGTCTCCAATTATTATTCACCTCATGATTAAGGATATCACATGTACCGATCCTAAGTGATGCGAATGACAGGAAATCATCCGACTTCTTAATGATCTAAGCATGGCTAAGCATAATCTATCTACTTCATCTAGTAAGATAAGCGGTTTTCATTTTAGTGGACAAGGATGTCATGCAACAACGGTGTCAACCACCACGATAACTTAATGCACATAACAGTACTATATAAAGAAAAGTATAATTGTATTTCAAAAAAGATAGAATAGGTATTTAGGATGCTCCGGGGCTTGCCTCGGTGAAAGTTGGAGGGTTCGTAGTTAGGGTAATTCGACAGTAATTTAGAGTCTCGTCCTTCGTCTTCGGGGTGGCAACTCTGTGGATCCCTCTCCTTGAATATCACGTACTCGACGGACGCCTCTTCCTCCGATCCTATATGAATGTATGCGATGCATAAATATCGAGAATACATATAGGATGCACTATGATATGATGCTATAGCATGAAATGATACATGATGACATGATCATGGGAATGACAAAAATAGAAAGCTACATAAGGTTCCATGTGTGCAATTCTCTTTTTCTCTCGATGACAACACTATATTATCAGAGTTAGTTAAATAGACTAACATCACTTATTTCTAAACACACCGAGTATGTGCATATCTCTTCTCTGGAAGAGATAGTGTAACTACTAGAAAGCAACATCTATTCGCGATTAACTAGTGAATCATGATCATTCTCACTAAGCAAGAAAATTGCCGAGGATCAAAGGGGTCTCCTGATCCAGGGCCATCATGTAACCCTAAAGGTCACCCAAACACTATACATACCATATGGTTGCTTTATTTGGAAAAGGAAACCAAAACATGAAAACAATATCATCACACTTAGCAATCATGACCTACAATAATAAGGCATCTATTCTCCAATTAAAGTATTTCATATATAAATAGCATCCCATGATGATAGCTTAGCAAGGTATGAAAATAAAACATTCAAACAAAAATATGCACACATAAAATCATATACTCTCCTTTTTTTCTTTTATTCTTAATTCTAGAAATAATGATTTTATAAAACATTCTCAAATTAATCTCAAACTTTTTGTGCAGGTTGGTGATGTCATGAAATGGATGCAAAATAACTTTCATAATTTTTGGATAAATATTTCATCCTAGAAAAATCATAGAGTTTGCATTTATTAATTAAAAGAGATAATTTTATCTCATGCAAAAACTATTCAAAATCCAAGTTTCCTATTTTTCTTAAATATTTATCACTACAAGAAAGCTATGCACAAAATTTCATGATTTTAGGATCTCTAATTATTTTGCTATGAAATAAACAAAACTCAGTACTATTCATTAAATTGAAAACAAGAAAAAAGAAAACCCTAAGCGCTCTTGTGGCCTGCCAGCCCGGCCCAAGCCGGCCCAACGGCGCCGGCAACACGCGAGCGGCCCAGCACGGCCCAAAACCAACCCCGGCCTCCCCTTTCCTTTCTCCCGTTCAAAAAAGGGAGGGCGCGGCGGGCGGCCGGTCGGCCAGAGCTTCGTCGGCGTCGGCGACCTTGCCGGCGACAAGACCTCCACCGACGGACTCAACTCGGCCTAGCACATCAATCCACGACCCCAGCTCGCTGGCTAGGGCATCGTAGCATGCTCAACAACGGCCATGGCGGCTCGGCGCGCGGCACGGCGGCGTGGTGGCGCCCCGGCCACGACAGCCGCCGAAGGACCCAACAAAAGCTGCGCTTAGACCTCTAGGGTGCTCACCGTGACTTGATCGACCCTTGGGTTGAACTAGCGATGCGGCGCGGAGCAGCGAGAGCGGTGGTACGGCGAGGACAGCGGCGTGCTCGGGCGGTGAGCGATCATTCCAGCTTTGTTTTCCTGTGTGATAGAGTTAATGAGATCGAGTCGGTCATATTGACGGTGTCAAGGCGAGTTCAAAACGACAGATGACAAGGCGATTGGCTCACAAGGTTGGTCGATCGACGGCGGAGCAGAGCGCGGCGGTGCTCTGACCGGCCGCGAGGGAGAAGGCCCCGCACGGGCGACTCCGGCAATGGCAGGAGGCAAAAGCGATTTAGATGGCTTCGCCGTAGAATCGCGAAGCGGTGTACAAGAGGAATTGGGTGTTAGTCCAGTGGACGACGGCGACCCGGTCGATGGCGAGGCGAAACCTGGGTCGTCGGCGGGAAGAAGAAGAAAGAGAGATGACGGCGATCGTGCGGTGGTTTAAATAGGGCAAAGGGAGGGTCGACGGCGTGGCAGCACCTTCATGACCTCGACGGCGTGTTTGGTTGCGAGTGTTAGCCGGAGAATTCGCGGGGAAACGCCACGGCGGCGCCGGCGACAGTGCACGGTATGGGCGCGGGAGAAAAATCAAGCCGGCTCCTGTAGCGACTGAAACAGCTGGTTTCTCCTCTCGATTTCTCTCTGTCCAGGTAACCAAATTGCAATCCGGTTGCACCATGGTGATCTCCTATAGGTGTTCTCTAACTTTGCTTAAAGAGTCAAGCTCTGGTTCCTAATGGATTGAAAAATATAAGCTACTAAACATGGGTAAAATTAAACTGAACCTTGGGATTCAGTTAAGCCAGATGCTGATTACAACAATTAGCAAGGTTTAGCATTTAATTAAGGATTAAACAAAAGGCTAACAAGCTCAACCAATTACTTAGTATCAAAGTATACACTTTATACTAACAAACAGTGAATTGGTTTCCAAAAACTTATTTATGAAAAACTAATTTGATCAGCCTTAAAAATGGAAAATGAAAAACTGGCTTCCAGGACTTGGAAAAAAATCCAAGTCCCTTCTTCCAAATAAACTGAATTCAGATTTGGGTTCACTTTTTGAGCAGTTTAAAAGGAGATTCAACCATGGACCCTTTAATAACTTTTTGTAGCACATAACCTGTACTACAACTTTTATTTAGGTCTTAACCCCAAAAAACTGAGACGAACATATACTTGCGCTTTAGGACACTTAGTAACTTGAAAACAAGCACAATTGATACTATCATCACATGTGAGCATGTTTTAACAAAATTTTGTATATAAACCCTATCTCAATTTTAATTCTAAACACTTGTAAATCATTTTTGAGATTACCAAGCAAACATATATGCAGCACACATGGAACTTGCAATAGGTCATGCTTATGATTAAATGCAAAATGGTACTTATGCATTAATGGAAATGCAATTGTGACATGATTAACATTTAGAATGTTACAGGTGGCAAGATCAACCATTCACCACATGACACATAAAGGGAAAGGTGGCAAGGTTACTCACTCACCACATGACACATGTAGGGAGAGGTGTCATGAGAAGATGCATGAAGGGTGAAAGGTGGCATGTGTGTAGATGGAGATGGAGAGTAGAGAAGAGAAATCAAAATTCTCCATTCATATCTATGTGATCATGAACAAAGGCAAACATGGGCAACCATGAACATGGATTATGAACCACTATTAACATAGTTACTTGTACCATACATTTACTTATTCAAGCTATGACAATTCAATGGTAAACATACTTTTCATATACAAGCATAAGCTAACAATGATTTAGTTAACCTTCTAGTTAGTAACCTATGTGTAGGTGGCATGCATATCATATGTCTTAATAATAGGACATATATTAAACAAGCCACCTATTGCCAATTAAAGTATTTCGAGAGATAAATAATACTTGACATACTGAAACAGCAGAGCAATTCTTTGCAACATTCCAAAACATGTATATATATATATATATATATATATATATATATATATATATATATATATATATATATACTCAATTCAAATGGCTTCTTTTCCATTTATTAATAAACATGGGAGTGATGATTTTATTGAACATTATCAAAATCATCCCAAACTTTTTGTGCAGGTTGATATTATCATAAAAGAGTTGCAAAATAAATTTCATAATTTTTGGATAATTGTATTAACCTAGAAAAATCATAGAATAGACATTTATTAATTAAAAGGTATAATTTTAACACATGACAAAACTATCAAACATGGCAAGGTTGTATTTTTCCATGATGGAGCATCACACAAGGAACACAAATATATTTATTTCACATTCTTCTGAGCTCTAAATAATTAGTTAGAAAATAAACAATAAATCAACCTTTTAATCTTTTTTCTGAAAAAGGAAAATTCCTTTTCCTTCTCTTCCTTCCTTCCGGGGCAGCAGCGGCCGGGTTGGCCGGGCTTTGGCCGGTGGTGGTAGGTCGGCGGCGAGCGGCGGCTGGCTGGCTCGGGACGGGCTCGTGGTACGGCAAACTCATCGGTATGCTTAGCTTGGTCAGAGGTGGTCGGGGATGGCCGGGCGACGAGCGCCTGCGGCGGTGGCGGCTAGCACGGTGGTGTTGGGCAGGCCGGCGCTGGCAACAGGGCTGCGCATGGTGGCTGCGATAGCTGGTTATTCCCTAGCCAGGGGTGAGCGCAACGGTGCCCCTAGCTTGGCCGGAGACGGCTTGCAGCGCCTTGACCACGGTGGCAGGGAGCTCGGCGGCGTTTCTGCCGGACCCGAGGAAGAAAGGTGGCGCGGCGGCGGTCCCGACTGCGCTTGGCCGCGCGGGCAGGTCTAGGAGAAGCACAACAAGATGGCGAAGCTAGGTGAGCGAACAATTTTCGCCGTGGGCGAGCATGGAGCATGAATTTTGCCGGCGGCATGGAGGTGCACGGCAGCGGCGGACGAAAGAAAAAGAAGATGACGCCGGCGCTCTAGGGCTTAAAAAGGAGAGGGCGACGTCACCAGCACTGCTAGCACCTTCATGAGCTCGGTGACGTGGTCGACCGCGTGTCCCCGCACCTCCTCGACGTCGAACACAACATCGTCGGCGGCCAGTGAGGGCAGAGGAGAAAATGGAAACGGCAAAGGACGTGGCGGTTACTGTAGCAGTCTGAAACCTCTCTGTTCTTCCCTCTTTATCTCACTGCCCAAGAAGCCAAAATGGAATCCAATTGCACCGTGGTGCTCTCCCTATAGGTGCTCTTCAACTTTGGTTAAGAGATCACAAGCTAATTCTCAAAGGTTTACAAACTAAATACTGCCTAACATAGGCAAAAACAAACTGCAACATCCATTTCAGTTTAACAGAGGGCTAAATGAAGTGATTTGCTAGGTTTAACATTTAATTAAGGACTAACTAGCCATCAGCAAGCTCAACCAAGTACATATCATTAAAGTACACACTTTGTATCAACAAATGGTTAACTGGTTGGCATAGTTTTATTCATGAAAGTTTAATTTACACGGCTCCAAATATTGAATAAGATAACTGCAATCAGGGACAAACTTCTTTTAAGTAAGCCCAATGCAAAAGCTGAATTCAAGTTTTAAGTAGTTAACTAGTGGCTAACCACTCCTAGAACAAGCCAACCAATAGCATGATGTCCAAGTATAAACTTTATACTATCAAACAGTGAATTGGTTTACAGAATTTTATTTGTGAAAGATTATTTAAATCAGCCCTAGAAATTGAATTAAGTTACTAAATTCCCAGACTTATAGAAAATTTCCAAGTCTGTTTCCAATTTCATTTCAAATTCAAATTTAAGGCCACTGTTTGAACATGATAAAATAGGATTTGGTCCTGGATCCTTAAACAAAGTTTGTAGCATATATTTTGTACTACAACTTTTATTTAGAGCCCAACAACAAGACTAAATAAATCTCATAGTTGCACGATAAAAACTCAAACAACATTTTCATCACATGTGGGCACATTTTAGTAAAATTATCAATACAAACCCTACACCATATTCGATTCTAGAGCATTGTAAATCACTTTTGGGATTATTTAACAAACTTTTAGATTGCACACATAGACCTTGCATTGACACATGATTATATGCATAATGATACTTATGCAATAATAAAAATGCGATGCAAAGGTGATTAACACCTGGGGTGTTACACCTTCTAGGCCGAATCCACCCTCCCCCTCCTGGATCTGGCACAGCTCCGGCTCTGGCAGCGGCCAACTTGAAAATCTCGGGCCGACGGCGTCGCGTTCGCTGGGGTGTGGTAGCCGCCGGGTTGGCTCCGCCCCAGTGTGGAGAAGGCTGACCTATCTCGTCTTTAGCAGCGTCTAGGGCAGCATGGGTGAAAACCCCCTTCCCAGGCTTCACGCCTAGGACCGACGACGGTGGCGCGCCAGCGTCATCCCCTTCCTGAAGGCGTCGTCACTACCTCTGCGTGTTGACTGCCACTATTAGAGCAAAATCGGGAACGAAAGCTCCCTTGGGTGCACGTCTCAACGAAGTTGGCGTCTGCGGGCGTCATCTCCTTCCTGAAGGCTCCGTTGGGGCACCCTCTACGCTCCTTCTCCGACATCGCGCCTGCCCCTATCGTTGCTTGTCTTGCTGTGCCTGTGTTGTGCGAGCTTATGCTCCGTCTGTCGCTTTCGTCCCTCTAGCATGGTTGATGGTGTTGTCGCCGTTGTTGTCGTCGTCGTTGTTTGGCCATCCTCGGTCACCGACCTTTAATTTGGCTCTACCTCGGGCGGTCGCCGCCGAGTGTGTGACGCCCCCTCGCGGAACTCCTATGTCGCCGCGGCTACATCTCCTGAGCTGGAGTCGTTGTGACGTTGCACCTTGCCTCGCAAGGTCGCGTGGTAAGGCGTGGTGGAGGGCTTTTCCTTTCTTTCCCGTTCGAGACTTCGCTTCCTTGGCAACGACTCCATCGCAAAGCTATTGCTTCAGTATTTAACACCCACTCCACTCGGCAGATGGCGCGCGGTACACGTGTGCTACAGCGGAGCCTCCAGACTCGGCAGTCGTCGCCTCTGTCCTGTCCTCCCGCGACCAACCACAGTCCCTCGATCCATGGGTGCGGAGGAGGAGCGCGACGGCGAGGAGCAGCGCCGCCCCCTGCTCTCCTCCGCCCCGCCAGGTGGGTTCCGCTCCATTCGCTGCCGCTGTCGTCAACGCCGACGCGGCGATCAAATCATCTGCTCCCGATCCCATCCTGTCAGGCCCGTCTCATCCTCTGACTCGTCTGTGGGACCTCGTTTCTGCAGCCGCGGCGGACCAGCACCAGCAGCAGTACCAGTTCCTGGGCCGGAACAGCTCTTCGGTGCTGCGCGGCGGTGGCGGGGGCTGGGGCTGGGAAGGGCCCGAGGTGAGCGCCGACGAGGTCAGGTCCGCCGCCTCCTTCTCTTCCGCCGCTGGCTTCAACACGCCTCCCCACGGCGACCACGCCTACCCTTACCCGCCGTCCATCCACAGCGCCGTGCTCTCCCCGGCCCCATCTCACGCCTCGTCGTCTCCGCATCCAAATGGTAATTCGCCGCCGGCGGTGCTCTGCCTCTTCCTCACCGGCCGCCACATAGTCGTCCTTTTCTCCTTCCGATTTTTCACCAACTGGAGGACTTGTTGACACTGTTGGTGCTGGGTTGCAGCTGCAGAAGCGTTGGCGGTTGTTCCTCAAGGGCCATATCCGTATGGTGGCAGCTACCAACCTTCTGAGAGCGTCGGGAGGTCAGCTCTTTTTTCAGTCGAAATACATGTTCGTCATACGTTCTTTCTGCCTTTTTTCTTTGGTCGCAATCTGTGCGCAGCTCAGAAGTGCCAAGCTTGAGGATGCTTGACTTGAATTTCTCATTTTTCATATATAATTGGTGCACTCACTCAACATATCAGTAATGGTGTTGTCCTTCAACTCAACTTTTTTTGATGGTACATGTCTGATGTAACTGGATTCACCATGAGCTCTGCAAACTGGCCATTTCGTATGAACGATAAATGAGACAATGCGTGCACTATTACTATTGGCTGCAGTGAAGACTTGAATAGATACATCCTCTAGCAAAAATGGAGAACACCTGAATAGTGATGTTAATAACAGAGATGCAAAAAATTTGATTCTTACGACCGACCATAAATATGTGATCCCTGCGGAGCTACAAACTTGCGTAGAGATGGAAGATTCCTTGACAATCTGAAATTTATATGAAAATCAATTTTTCATTCACAACTGCTTAGAGTACTCAGGAAAGGTCTCTGACTGCACCTCAGTACACCTGTAAAATCCATAATGATTAGACATCATGAAATATTGGAAACACTAGTAGTTCAAACAATCTAGCTGCACGTCTCCCTTTAACAATCAGCTAACACATTTATGTACAACTTGCACCAGGACTTGAATGACAAAAGCAAAAGGTCAATTTGTTATATTCGAAAGGAATTTGAAAATAACTGACCTAAATTAACTGAGAGTAATCGAATTCTACTACCAGACTTCTAGCGAATTCAAGTATACATCAAGTAGTGACTGGAGTAGGAATAATTGGGCATGCAGTTGAAGGATGATGTGTTCATGAAAGAGGACTGAAGACTCCAGGGAACTCACGTTATCATTTGGCTTGATGGAGTACCTGAAGGCTAAAACTGTGAAATTATGTCAAGAACAGGAGTTACCAGTTTGCACTGAGCTTAAGTAGAATTAAATAATTACATCTTTTCCCAACTAAAAAAACAAGTGCACTGTTGCTTCCCTGCACGCCATTTTCCCTTCCCTTATGTCCTGTGATCCTGTCTATTTGTTGGCACTACTGTTGTTATATGCTGACAATGGAATGGTTGGATCTACTGATAGGGATGTACTGGATGAGGTGGAGATCCGACAGCTGCTCATTGACCATATTGGACATCGATGTTGTTGGGGAAGTCGCCCTGCCCGCACATGGAAAATTACCTCCATTGAGGACTGCAATGTCTATGTTGGCACCTTGGAAACCTTCATCGAGGAAAGACACATCATTACAAAAAAGGAACCGTATGAAAGTGGGAAAATTGATGGAAGAGAAAAAGGTCCGTTGCTTGGATTGTGGGAACTAGATTTGAGGTCTAAGTTTCCTGCACTTTTTGTACCAGAGAAAGAAGTGATGGTCAAGATTCCACATTCAGATATTATTGAAAAATGCTCAGGTACTATGTGTATTTTACTTTCAGTGCTCTCTGATTTTCCTTTAATGAGATAATTAGATTTGAGCCACTATGTTAATTATGGTTATGATATTTGACACTGCTTTTGTAATATTTGGATTCATGACACTACTGTGTAAAACCTGTTATGTTTACACCATTATCATACCACATGCAGTGGCAAGTCTGTAACAAGTTTTGCCACTAAAATTCATACAGCAGTGGCATAAACGAATGCCATGCGTTTCAATATTACAAAAGAGCAATGTAAAATATCGAAATCATAATTAACGCAGTGGCATAAGCCTGATTTCTCCTTTAACAAATTAAATACATTCATGTAGTAACTTAATTTGCTTATGTAGGTTTTTAGCCTTTGTTCCTGCAATTTGCATGCTTCTATGATGGAAATACCTTTCAGTGAATATCCTCACATACGAAGTCACAATAACTAACATGGGTGCATTCAGCCATAAGCCCATAACAAACATGGGTGCATTCGGCCATAAGCCAATAACCTTACTTACTATTGCTGTTATTGTGCTATCTTTTGCCACCAACAGGCCGTAGCACGTGCATGATACTAATCTTAAAACTGTTTTAAGTTAGGACACCTAGCTAAAGTGTGCTTTTTTTTTTTTTTTCACATTGCACCTTAGCAAGTACCATCTTCATAAATTGGTTGCTATGTGTTTGTACATTTTAATTTTAACATGGTTACTATTGTCACGCTTTTCATATTTCCCTTTCGATTTTTTAAAGCTAGTTTTTTTTTTGACAGATTGCGAGGGTCGTGGAGAGAAACCATGCCCTACGTGCAACGCTGGTCAGGAGCACGGGTTTTATAAAGCAAATCAGATGACTCGGTGTGGTGCATGTCATGGCAGAGGTTTACTTGCTCACCAAGATGGATCTGATACAGTGTTAGTTGTTCTACTTCATTATTCTACTTCTTTTGCTACAGATATGGTTTTGTGACAGGTCTATCTTGGTAGGAGGTGTTGCGTAGATTGTAGGGACTGAGGTAGAAGGACGAGGGATGGGTGATGGTGGCCCTTGGTCACCTATATTCAAGGGGAGGATGGCGACCTAGGGCAGATGCAGGGGGCGGCGGTGACACTAGAAGAGGGTAGGCGCAAGGGAGCGGATGCATAGAGCTTGAGAAATGATCCTCTATTCTTACTTTATCCATATGCACACATGTCACCATGACTACCTAAGAAAACTAGACATGGACTCCTTATAGGTTTGGACTCTACTTATCCTAAACAAGCTCTATCTTTTCTAATTTGAGTTTATGTCCTATCTTATTCAAGCTCTAATTGGACATAGATTCCTTAAGCTCTTAGTCTACCACTAAAGGGCCCATTTGGACCAATGACATCACTTCCCCATGACTTCTAGTGCATCCATAATCCATCTAGAGGTGCCGTCGGGAGGAAAGGGAGCCGCCGTCTATCCTGTCTCCAAGTGCAGTTGCAATCGCCCTACCACCATGGGGTGAGAGATGGTTGTGGATCGTCCATTCAAGGAGGTGGTAGCAAAGTGACCCAATGTAGCCATGGGAGGTTGGAGCCATCATATCATGGCGAACAATTGATGTCACCGAGGCATTGATGATCTTATGGGCGACGCCCATGTTGACAAGTAGCATTGTTGTTGCCTGTGGGTTTCAGTTGATGGCTTAGACTTCCTGGCCTGCATGTGGAAGATGTAGCCTTGCATCCTGAGCCCTGAGGTAGTGCTCGGCAAGAGAGGTGGCAGTGATGTTGATGAGCTTGCCAAAGAAGATGTCATCGTAGTCGTAGGTTGACAACGAGATTGTCCTGCTATTAGGACCGATGAAGACGTGGTCAATAGCGAGGAATTGTAGCCACTCTTGTGTTATCATGATGTTTGCTGGCAAGGTACGAGTAGCATTATCGCCGTTGTTGTTAGGACATGGAGGTTGGCTGCTAGAAGGCGAAGTCGATCGTGCATACCTACGACGAGAAGTGGCTCTAGGAGGTTTGGTAGCAAAGTGTTGAGCATGCCGAAAGGTAGAAGCGACCATCGAAAAAGATAACTCCGCGGGTCCATGGACCATGTTCGGGTGGTCAAGTCGGTGTGGTTGTTGTTAGCAATCAAGCGAAACTCCAGCACTTCCCTGGACCGCCTTTCGATGTATGTGAAGACAATGAGACGGGAGGAGACTATGCTAAAGGTGTTGTTGCATGGATGTTTGCCCACGTCGGCGAAGCGGGTTTTTGCATGTCCTAAGGACAGTTTGTGGCGCTGGCCCACTGTAGACTCCTCGTGAATGCAACCGTAGTTGTCTCTCTTGACGATTATCTAAAGTGTGGTAAAGTTTCACAAGATGAGATTGAGCAAAGCTAACTATGGTGTGCTGAGGATGATGTGTGTATCGACATTAAGAGCCATCAAGAAGGCGTGGATTTGTGGAATGTCTCATTGCCAATGTGGAGCGATACATTGAAGTCCGCTTGTTGACATGGTCCCGGTACATTGAAGGAGGCTCCATGTTATGAGACATGGCTACCATTGCCGATGATGATGTATGTCCGATGTGGCGTTCGGCGAGTCCCCGCAAAACCTAGATAAGGACGTCCATGATTTTATGTGTGGGGCCTTTGCGATGAAGTTGCGGGCTCCATTGCCGAGGATTGCGCCTACCAGGTACATGGTACGCTAACCACGTACGCTTGGCTCCTGATTGTCGATGAGCATCATCAAGATGGGCTTGATGTCATCGAGCTCATAGTTTTTCATGGCACCGTCGAATAGGTGTTTACTCCACGTGCCCTCCGGTGAACCGCTTGACGGTTGAAGCATAGATCGACTCGATGTCGTTTTGCCATCTTCGCTATGAGGCTCTTGAAGCTACGGGGTGGTGAAGTGATCCGGGTTGCAGTTGTCGTTGGAGCTGGAGTTGTTGGTGAGGTAGGTAGCACTGGCTTGGACGTAGATTGTGGCCATGCTGTTGTTCTGATGGTACTGACTTGGCTAGTCAACCATGACTTTGCCGTGTCGATCGTATGCTCTAGCGAGGGACATGAATGTCTCTTTGTCCTTAGGGTTCTGTAGCTTGACATCCATCTACAGCAGTTTCATCAGTCCCTTTTTGTAGATGTTGACTTCAAGCGCACTGAGGGGTCCTGCATGTGGCACATATGCGAGGAAGCTCTCAGTGTTATCATTGACGGGCCCGTCTTGCACAGTGCTGCTAGCTTGCCAAGGGGGTTGCACCCGGTGGGGGGACTGAAGCACTCTTTAGCACCACAAGCGAAGTAGTCCCTGTCCTAGATCACCTTGTCCTGAGCTAGGGGCATGCACCACACCTTTTTGTTTTCAGAGATCCATTGTCCCCTAAAGAACTGCTCGCAGTGGTTAGTCACTGCAGCGACTTATCCTTGCTGTCGTAGGTGGGGAAGGTAGCTTGTGGCAGCGTGGCTGTAGCACCAGGAACATGATCAACCCCAATGCCTCATTCGTTGGCAGTGGCGCGTTGATCTTAGGTGGCGTGGCAAACAGATTGTTTGTCATCTCCTGGATTATATCTGGGAGGCTAGAAGATGATGCGTTGTTTGCCTTCTCCTAGAAGAAGGCAAGGACGTGGACGACGTCCTCCATAACGCTCTTTGCCTTGGTCTCGAGATCCTTGGTCTTTGGCGGTGCATTCGCACTCTATGGCTGCAGAAGCGGTGGCTGCATCTTTTGTGGACTTAGTGCCGCCTTGCACGATGGAGATGAGATGGGTGTCGACATTGTCCCAGCGACTTTGAAGAAGCTCATTGAAGTGTGTGTTGGAGTCGATGATGAGTTTTTTCTCAAGTAGCGCCTTAAGGTCTGGGCGGCCAGAGCTTGATGGTCTTTGTCACCGAATCCATGGATACCTTGTTGGAGGATGCTAGATGTGACAGGTCTATATTGGCGGGGAGATAGGCTTTGTAGATTATGGGGGAAGAGGATGGAGGATAGGAATGTGATGGCAGCCTCACGGTCCCCCGTATACAAGGGGGAGTCCAAGTAGCCTAGGGCTCATGCAAAGGAGGAGGTCAAAACGCATGCTAGGGAGCTAGGATGCTAGTGAGCTTGAGGAATAATGATCCTCTATTTCTTGCTTGATCCATATTTATAGAATTGGACTCTTTTTTTTCTCTAAAAAGCTCTGTCCCTAATCTAAGTTTATTCTTGTGTATCTTGTTCAAAGTCTAATTGGATGTGCACTCTTCCTTGAGAGTTGGGGCTAGCCATCCAAGGGAGGCTGCCACCCCCACACACACACACACTCCGCTAGGGCTAGGCTGGCCGTGGCCCTTCTCTCGTGTTGGAAATAACAGCAATTTAGTGATACATAAATTAATTCCGACAATTAGGAAAATAACAACAAAGCATGTTTCATGAGAAAACGATTGATCACTAGCACTACGATTCGAGACAAAATCATATCGCCTAGTGCTAGTAAATGAAGGAATACAAGAACGAAGAACGAGGGGAGAAAGTAGTCATCCTTACGGTGGGATTGTCGAAGACGATGAAGCAGCACCGGCGATGGAGATCAAAGAAACGGCGGCGGAAGGGAAGTAGACGTCCAGCGCGAGCCGCGGCGGCGCTTCCCAAAAACCTTATACGGCCCCTACCCCGTGCGAGGGGGACACGAGGGGGCGTAGGCTTCGGAGCCTGCTCTCCCGGCGATGGCACGTCGACGGCGGGATGGGGGAAGAGCGGCGGCAAAGACAAAGACAAGTGGCACGGGAAGAGATGAATTCTACGTATGAGGACGACGTCTCGCCCCGATTATATACACACGCGTTGCAGCTAATAAGGTAAGTAATTAGCCGCACAATCACAAAGACCGGCGTGATTGTCCTTCTATTAATCAACTAATCGGTCAATCGAGCAATCACCATTAATGCGAGAATAATTGCTTGCCAAAAAATAAGGCAGCGCAATTTTCTCCATGCATGCAAAAAATTCGAGTAGCAAAAGGTAGCCGCAAGACCCGCAAGGCGAGCCGGACCATTCACGCCGCATGTCGTGCGCCCGCGCCGCCCGCCCCGCCCCCGCCCGCCCGGCCCGGCCCGGCGAGGAGGCGGCAGCGAGCAGCGCGTGTGGGCCTTCCTTTTCCTCTCTCACTAGCTTCAAATAAGTGGAGGTAGCTCACCTATTTAAGTTGGCCTCACTCCCCTTGAACTAGCAATGTGGGACTAAAGTCCCCCACCATACCATGCATGTGTGAGTGGGCCTTTGGGATTTATTTGGAATTATTATTTGGGCCAAGCCCAAATCTTCTAACACTCTGGTCCCCATTGGACCCACCACTACCAGGCCTGTTTGGAACTGTGACAAGTTTGTATTTCACCTCAATCCTTGAATATAGGTCCCTTGATGAAGCCCATTTAGAAGCATGTATCGTAAATGTAACATGTAGGAGGAGCTGTGTATCATTTCATTGAAAGGAGAAGAAAATGTCATACATAGACCTGAATGCACACACACACCTCCTAAATTTTGAGTCTAATTACCTGAAACTTAAAGGAAAGACATGACCGGACCAAAACAAACAGCACCTAGGAGACCCCATGGCAGTGAGCAGGAGAGGCCCTTCGCTCCTGCCAAATACCATAACTCATCTTCCTCCTTCGCAAGGAGCAGCGCTGTGTCCAGTCTGGGGGTGGTCCCATTGAAAACACAATCATTTCTATGCCTCCAATTGGTCCATGCACCAAGCGTGATGAGGGTGTTCAACCCTTTCCTTCTGTCACCGTCTACAGCAGCTTCTGCTTTCATCCACCAAAAGCGTCCAAGGAGAGCCTTTTGTTTTATTTAAGCTTATAAAAGATTGAACTTATTAATGTGGTATTGTTGCTTTTTTGTTTTGGTCCACATTTCATTGTTTTGATAATTTATAAAAGGGTGTTGATGTTCGTACGATGAACAAAATTATGTTATTATGCTTATTTTTTCTTAGCATAGTACATAAACCAATATTACTTGTCACATATGTTCATTATGCTTCTATATACTTTTTTTGGTCACAGATGCGGAATGTGCAATGGTAAAGGAATGTTACCTTGTATAGCATGTGGATCACGTGGCTTGGTGACATGCAACACATGTACTGGATATGGTTCCCTCCTTGCACAAAACATCGCTCATGTTCAATGGTAATCTTGAGCCCATTTTCTAAGTATTTATATCGGTTTCTGTTTCTAAGTTGAGTCAGAAACAGAAAAAAAGCCAGAACATCTGAATGTGAAAATTGATGTTTAATTTGGTAATTTCAAAATTCATTCTTATCGTTTAATAATCATATAAACTTCTGGGTAACAAACTTGTAGCGAACAGCTAGGACTTGAGGCTCATTGGTGTTCAGGACTTAAGGCAACAAATTCGTTAGTCTTCCCATGTCAAATACCAACAGATATTAACTGCAGAAAGATGTGTGTGCACAATCTCAGAGGTTCAGTTAGAGAACTACCAATTGTCACTCAGGTTGTCATCACTTAGCACGGATTATCCTTTTGTATATTTATTTTATTTAATGGTTTCAAGAGACTACTTCACATTGCTGTTACAGTAATCGACTGATATATTGATCAACTCAACTATTCTGTTTCCAGGAAGACGCTGTCAGCTAGAAAAGTTAGTGCAACTAGAGGGGCTGCCTCGGTCCCTGAAGAAGTTTTCCACAGCGCCAAAGGAGTGCAGCTATGCAACATACAGGCCTATCAGTGCACTCCTGCATTTTTTGCTGATTCATACCCACTCAACCAGTTTTCCTCAGAAGTCATTGCTAGCCGGCTGCCAGTTCCACCATCTGCAAGGGTTATTTCCGAGAGGCACATCATTTCAGTTGTGCCTGTAACCCGTGTCACAATGGCCCATCGCAAGCAATCATTTAGTTTCTATGTTGTCGGCTACAACCGGGATGTGTTCATAAGGGACTATCCTTCAAAGTTTTGCTGGGGCCTCTGTTGCTGCTTCGAGTGGCTGGGAATATAGTTATTTCCTGGCATGAATGAATGTCCTCTTTCAGTGTACAGTGTTTCATGGTACAGCAGGCGGTGTGAAAGGGTTAAAATAAGCATTACAAATTGTTGTCTTATCTATTATTATGCAAGATATCTCTGCGTATTACAGTATTAGAATCTGCATACTGGATTTCCTGGGTACAAGTACATCACTGTATATATTGTTCAGTGGAAATAAAAATGGGGACGTTTGGCCATTGCAAACGTGATGTATAGTATTTGGATATTGTTTGTGATCAGTTCACAAACGTGATGTATAGTATTTGGAAATTGTTTGTAATCAGTTTAACTTAAGAAAGTTTTCAACTACTACGGCATACTCTCTAATCTCCGTTCCAAATTATAAGATGTTATGGCTTTTTGGACTTTTGATCACTGTCTTATTAAAAAAAAAAATTTACAAACATAGTTAAATTAATTCATTCTTAAAGAACTTTTATTAATAAAGCAAGCAACAACAAAAGAAGTAATATTTTGCATAAATTTTTAAATAAGACAAGTGATCAAACTTTGGGTCATAAAAGTCAAACTGATGAATTGCATTGGTGTAAGTACTACTCCGTACGTGTGAAGTTTGATCTATCGAAGACACACTTAGGTATTACACTGACACTAAGGTCGCACAAGACATGATCAAAATGTTGGGCACCCAGGGTTCTTCTCAGGCAAACGGTCAAGTATAGTTGCACCTCCTTTTCTATGTTTGCTTTTTGAGAGAGTATTTTAATGAGCCGGAGGTTAGATCTGAAATAACAAATGGTTAAGAGTAGATTATGTAGAGACACAAATTAAAAAAATAATATTATTTATTTATTTATTTATTTATTTATTACATTGATAATGTGTGAGCTTGTATAATATTATTTATAACACTATATTACATTATAGAATTTGGTTACTTATATTTTCCATAGTATTATTATTACAAACTAAAAGATATTAGTACTATAGTGTTGTTTACTTGAGCCCAAAAGTTGTAACCGTGACATAATTAGGGACGCGGCGCTAAACACAACTTTGTTTGTTTGGCATCCATGCCCGTAGCCCTGCCTAGGGTGATGGGGATAACAGCAAGGGATGAGTGGTATCGGTCATGAAATATTCCGCATCAGGTCTCGGCGTTGGTTATCAATGCTGGACCAGCCAAACCAAACATGAGCAACGTGGTCCGATAACACAACACTATGAACGGTTCCAGATACAAGAACACCGAACCAAATCCCTCGATATGTTTGGATCGACCCCGGTAACATTTTATCATGGCTTTGCCACTGATTTACAGTAAAGTAGTTTAAGCAGGCATAGCACAATCTAAATAACAAAGTCCAATAGGATTTTAACGGCTCCACAAAGTAACTCTGGACTACCTACCACGTCTTTAGTTTAAGTTAGCAGAGCAGTGTAAAAGTACATCGATGGTAATCGCACTAAGATTCTCTTCGTTGTAATGCAGGAGGGCAAAAATAACAAAATGAACACTCTTATTGCAGTGGATCATCGGAGCTGCCAAACAATCATTGGCTGACATACAGACGCATAATAGATGCACACTTATGAGTGTTCAGTTTATTATGTCTCTGTGTTGTGCTGCCGTGTTGAAGCATGAATTATTGAATTTGATACGGTGCATTATTAGCCAGGAGGCCAGGAAGCATTCTAGAAACCCACATTCTTCAGATCTCGCTGAACGATTTGATAGTGCGGAAACCATGATTCTCAGGAACCGGAGCATTTCCCTGACGGATAGATATTACCACCTCAAAACCTGAAATTCGGTGTTAATTTGATAGTAATGATACAAGACCATATTTCAGAACCACATGAAAATTGCAAGTTTGTATCAAACATATGAATTGATGACATGATTACCACGGCACAAAGTTTAAAACTAAATATATATTGTGCAAAAACAGAAAAGATCTGAAATGGCCAAAAGGACGTGGGAAGCACATATGCACGATTTGGTCTACACAAGTTCAATATTATACAGTGAACTAGTAATTACCAGCGTTTTTTGCAGCAATGGCTTCTTGGAAGACATCAGTTATGAATAAGATTTGAGATGGACTGTCCACCCCGAGTGACTGAGAGATCTCAAAATAACTCTTTTTTTCTCTTTTGTTCCTGTACATACAAATTTAAATAAAAATTTGTGTCAACATTTTGATTGTAAAGAAAAACGGAACAAGGAATGCATTGCTAAATGACTACCTGGCTCTGTTTTTATTTCTGCGTATGAAAGAGAATGAAATCATTCTCTGTAAATGGATTAATGGAAGGAGCAAAAACCAGAGCTTACCCAATAGTAGTGTCAAAATACCCACACAGAAACTTTCGCAGGTCACCGTACATTGTATTGCCAAATAGAAGCCTTTGTGCCTCTCTACTGCCACTTGAGTATATGTAAACCTATTGAAAGTATATATGATTTAGCTCCATGCAAAAATGTGATTTTCTTTCCTCCAGAGATCTTTGTGTCATTGCATTAAGAAGAAAAACAAAGTATAAACGCAGTTCAGACACTTATGCATGGACGCGCCACTGTCAGGAAAAAAAAAAAAGTTCCCTCAGCACACTAGCAACACTTGGATCAGCCAACTACTAGCTGTGCTAGACCCTTGCCCCTGCACTATTCCAGGAAAAAAGACAACATACTCTACAAATTTGGCAATGTGAATTGTAATGTCGCAATTCTGGATCTTTACTGCAGTAGTGCACATTTGTTTTCAACTATGAGTGACTTAAACAATTTGGCAATGTACAATGATACAATTTCAAGGTTCTCATGAGCAAAGTCACTACAAAAAAAGTAGCAATAAATGAATAGGACTTATGCAATTCACATGTGTGTTTGACTAAACTGATACCTTTATATTACTAGAATGCCAGTTCTTTAGTGCCTCGGGAACATCCTCAAAGACAACTCCTTGTATTTCCTTCTTTTCAAATCCAGTCCTCCATATATGACCCTGAATGTAAAGAATTAGAGCAGTTGAAATATAGCAAAATTGGAAAATAAGCAAAGAATGTGAACTGTAAACTAGGATACCTGAAGTTGTTTCAGTGATGTAATCTTCCGATCTGCTTTAGTCATCGATTCAACATTAGAGACCAAAGAATCAATAACCTCTTCTTTTGCCAGCCTCATCAGGTGGAACTGGCACAGCCCCAAGAATTCTGTTTCTTAAATCATCTTCAATCTGAATAGTTGGTCACTATTAATTAGAATATGAATAAAATAAAACAATTTGTGCAAATTATCAGTTTCAAATAAAAACTGTTTCTGCTGGCACTTATACAGCACAAAACCTATAGTGTCTTTTTAGTTCCGTCCCTTTTTATTTGTCGCCATGGGACTACAAGTTTGACTTGATTTATAGAAAATACGCATAATATTTATATCTCCAAATAATTTTATTAAAAACTAGATCCAAAGATCTTTCCGATGATATTAATTATGATTAATCGATGATATTTATTATTTATTAAAATTGCCGGCATTTGTGTCTCGGGAAGCGAAGTGACAAATAAAAAGGGACGGAGGGAGTACTTACTTGGATGTAATAATAATTTGATGTCTTCTTTGGTTTCTTCAGAATCAAACGTAGAAGTTAGATGTTTTCGCACATTATCACGGGCATAAGGGAACATAACATCAGTCACGAATGATATTGGAGTGGTTGTGCCCTCAATGTCAAGTACAACACACTGCTACAGCAAAAAAAAGAAGGGTCGAGTTGAAAAGAAGAGACATGGGGAAAAAGGAATCTCGCAAAAATGTTAAGGAAACAGTGTGAATAATACAACTTTTTAAGAAAATTACATGAGCAATAAACACAAAAAGTATGACACACGGTGTTCTAAAAATTTTAGAAACAATGAACTGAACTAACCGTTGGTGATTCAGCAGCATGACCTCCATTAGAAATTCCAGGGCTCAAAATTCTGCGTGGCCTCTTCGCTATTGGACCATGTTCAGGAGTTGTCCAGTCAATACCTAATTGATAAAGCTTGATGGCAGCATCTAAAAGATAATGATAGCTTTCAGCCTGAAACGCCATAGCACGAAGTAAATATAAATATCTAAATTTGGTTGAGTGTTCATCAGAAATAAAGAAAGTTATGGTGACTATTTGTTGGAAAAAATGGTAGTCGGCAGTCAGCACCTAGAGCATTCGAAAACTCAAACAGAAAACGTACCTGTGTCTTGGCACTGATCCAGGAGTCACCCCACACAAATATTCCATGGTTTCGCACGAGGACAGCAGTTGCCTTTGGGTATGCTGCAATCTGTCAAATAGTTTCGCGTCAATTGCCTACATATAAACTCTATGTCTGTAAAAAGAATTTTTGCAGAAAACAAATAAGGGGTCAATTAGTTTCTAAAGATGGGTAAAGTTTCATGATTCTTGCAATTACAAGTTTTTAGCAACAATGAACAATTAGTCAGTCATGATTTCACATTTATTACTATGATACATTATATTTTATAGTACTTCACAGTTCACTCAAAAAAGCATGTGTATGCCTTTAATCCGCAAGTGCCTGTATTTGTAATTCAAATCCTTATACCGAATGGTATCTGTTTCTGAGAGCACCATGAGATCTGAAAACTCCAAAAATGACAAAATTGTCTTTGAACCTATACGCAGTATCTCTAGGATGGGATGGAGATGATTCAGTCAAAAGGATATTGATAACATACCGCCTCACTTAAGGAGTCAGTAAGCTCATACTCATAAGGAGTGTTCTCAATGATAGGAATAACCAATTCATCACGGTAGCCATGACCTTTGATTGCTTTAATCATTTCCATATGGGTCATCTGCATTAAACTCAGCATAGTAAAATAAAGGTTTTCTGCAACAATTACTTTAGCAATTAATACAATATTACAATGTGATCAGCATGTAACAGAATCTGCTAAAATCCTAGTTTGGATGGCATACATCATGATAGACCAACTATTGTATGATATTGCTGACAAATCAATCAACACGTCACTCTCTTCTCAAAATACTCCCTCCTATTTGAGTTCTCTGTCAATGTCTTCCTCAGAACTCTAAAATGTTTATGGTATTAATGTAGCACCTTTGTTTAGTACTGTAGCCTATTTCATCAAATTTTAGACAGCACATTAAACTATAATCTAATATTACTTTTCAAAGAACATATAGTATATAGATATTATATAACACAGGTATTACTTTCGTATTTATCTTCCATGAGTTATATATATATGAGCAAAACATATTAGGTGCACTCCACCATGAGACTTCCCAAACAATGTGTCTATCATAAACTTCACTAAACTTTATGGAGAATTTAGGGACATTGTAGAAACCACAGTCCACAATACTGGTTCAGTCTCCATACTAGCCCATCCATATCTCTATGAAATCACTGGTGATTAAAAATGAATCTGTACAATACAAAAATAAAAGGTGCCTTTTATTTTATTGTGCTGTTCAGGCTTCAGCTTCACTTTAACCCCTTCTTGTTTTAATGTCTTCCATGGACCACGTGAATTTGAACTCAAACTATTGGATCCTATATATGACACCATCTAGAAGGTCATGTGCACATAAATGTTAATTAATGGCCCTAGAAGCCATTGATTTTGTTTTTCTCTTGAACGTGCTTTAGCGTAGAGAAAGGGCATCTGCTCCATGACCCAGATAGGACATCAGTAGGAATATATTTAATTAGTTTAATGGCTGCTTCGAGATGCTTGCAACTTTTAGGAGGAGGAGTACCAGAGCAGATGCTGGAAATGAAAATTTGATAAACATCCAGTTTCACATATTAGGGAAAGATAGAAAAGAAGGCTTGGACAAGCAGGGGATTCACCCTGAACTCCTTTGCACCAGGATCAAGCATTGACGCGATACAAGTTTCTATTCCATGGCTGTGAATTACTGCCCCAGCTCCTCTCATAAGATATGCCTTCAAAACACCAAATTCCAAAAAGGAGATTAGCTAGGATAGTGAAATAAAAACAATTTGATGCGGAACTAAACCGAAGAGCATCACAAACTTTCATGAACAGAGGTGCACAATCTGTACACTTCGGCGGCTTGTTTGGCCATGGCTTTGCTGCTGGTGCAGAGAGCACCTTCCCATCTGCAGAAAACACATACATGTCCTCTGCCTCCATTCTCTCCTTTTGCACACCTGGCAAAGGTAAACAGCAGAGATATTCAGTGGCAGTGTGGTGCTGGAAAACTTATATTATTTCAGAATTTCGACACTGCATGTCAACCCCCCAGTACATTCAGTGTACAGTATTATCCTAAACTGGACATTGCAGAGATATTGTTTTTGAACAGTAAATATGCACTTGAAAAGCACAAGCTTTTTTGAGCTCACTCGGTAACTAAAACTTAGGCTAGTGTCATAACAAGTATGTAATCGCTGTTACTTTCCAACGAAAAAACGTCGTAAAATTGCTTCTGAACTTTTCATACGGATTTCGTTGCAGAGTGCAGACTCTAATTTTGAATAGGAAACATATTTATGTCCGGCCGGCCTGCGGTCCGGCGATCCGGCGGTCCGGATATTGGAATGAAACGAAACAGTGGTTACCGGAGGGCGACATGACGATGAGGCGGTCGGCAAGCAGCACGTCGGGGTCGTGGACCTTGACCGTGATGCTCCCGCCGGTGCCGGTGACCCACCCCGGCGCGTAGAAGTGCCGGCACAGCTCCGCCACCAGCTCCCGCGCCTCCCGCACCGCGGGCCCCGCGAGGTACGCCTCCGACACCGCCGTTTCGCTGCACGCCATGGCCCTCGTCTCGCCTGCTCTTCCCTCTACTGACGCCGGCCGGCTCCGTGCGTGGTGAGGCGTGAGCGTGAGGTTCCGCTCTGGCCTTGAGGCAGCGCTTGCGGGCCCGCTCTGCTTATTTGGGGTTAGTAGTATTAATTGCGTGGATGTGCAACCTGGGCCCACACGTCAGTGGCGTACTTGCGGCGACCTCGGGAGTGGTGATGGCCAATGGTGGAGGCGGTTAGTGGGATGGGGAATAAGCGGGACAGGACATGCTCTCCCTCTGCCATGGACGGTGCTGTGTCAAGGGATAGGACTACTCCCTCCATACTCATATTAGTTGACGTTTAGGACAGGATTGTGGTAACCAAGAAGTGATTAATTAGGGGGTATTTTCCCGTGTCTGCCCCTATTAAATATGGTGCCGGGTGCTTATAATCTGAGAAGCAGTCATGATTAATTGTAGCCTGGCGTCTGTCTTAGTGTAGCCTGGCGTCTGTCTTGAGACCCGGGTTCGATAGCTGGTGGGCGCGTTTTTTTTTTTTGCTCGTGGCGTTATTTTGCATGGCGAGCGTTAATTGCAGCAAGCTAGTGGAAGCTGCGAGGCGCGAGCGTCGAACACTGGCGAGTGAAATGAAGCGACGCTATTAAATGTTTTAATGACCAGCACTGTAACGGGTACCAAGGGAATCGTGTGGCCAGCGAACAACAGGATACATTTGAGTCCAAGAGAACGCCTATGTACGTAGAACGCTTTATAAAAACTTAGCAACCCCGAAGTATGGAGAGGGAGTACTGCAGCAGCCCCGCTGCAAACAAACAATCCTCCCGACAACATAGCTAGCGTGGGTAGTATAGCTTACTGTTGAGTGGTAACTGATCTATAAATAAATATAAATATGGAAAAGTCTGATTAGGAGGGGGTAGGCACCCAGGTTAACCCTTTTACATGAGATGTGAACGAAAGCATGAGAGAGGTACACGTGCGAAGCTAGAATATATAACAAGATTTTAGACGAGTAGTAATTATGTTACTGGCTCATGTGAGTTTACAAGGGTGAGGGTCAGCTTATAATTATGGTCGATTTCTAAACATAGGGTTAAACCCTTTTACATGAAGCGATAATAAAAGTGTACGAGATGTGTTACGTGTATGCAAGCCCATTCCACATATGAAGCTTTAACCATATAAGTGGATTCTTTTTACCATTCCACATGTGGATATAAGTAATTTTAGATACGAGATGTTAAAAATATACAACATCCACTATTAAAAATGATTTTGCAAGAAACTAGCCAAAAATTAAAGTATTTTATCACAAAATGCAATAGTCTCCTAAAAATACGTGAGGATTTTTGGAGGCCATCACTTTATTTACGAATGCCTTGGGAGGTTGCATGCTATCTTTTTACACATCTAGCATATTGTGAGCGAATGATATTGGTTTAAACAAACTTTGTATTTTTTGTTTTATCATTGTAATAAAACAACACAAATACAACGTCTCAAAACAAATGATTACGTACATGAGCAACAAAAGAAACTCATAGCAACCTAAACGATCTCTACAGAAATCCAAAGAACTAAATACACTATAGGTCCACAGACGTATTTAGGTGTATAGGTCTATGAATTTTGAAGTTACATTTCTGAGCCCTTAAGTTTGGTGGGTTTTTTCTTTCCACTATAGGCCCATCCTAGTTTTTTGTTGGCATGACATGGCACACTGGATCGAACTAGGCTGATCAGCATGTGAGGTCACACACGTGTTTGACCATTCGCCTTTAAAATTTTTGTATAAACATCATATATCTTGTTATAATTTATTTTATCGTTAGAGATACTTTAATAATAATTTATTTATTTTATATTATACAAAAATTGAATGAGACGAATGGTCAAACACAGTTTCTAAAAAGGTTAAAAATGATTTTTTTTTAACTGATACCCTCTCTGGTTTCTCCTTCACCCTACCTTTTTTTTTCACTTTGCTCCTCTTCCGTTCCCTACTAACTCCATATGACCGCCTCTCATCTCGATCTAGATCTTGATCTCCATGTTTTTAAAACATTTTGGAGCTAAACAGCTCAACAGTAAAAACTCAAATATAACATTTTATAAGAATATTAATTTTGAAACCACAAAAGCTATGATGCATATACAGGTTAAATGGATTGCTTAATTTTTAACATCTACTTACAAAATTATAATATTTTTGAAGGCCCCTAGTCATTTGTTTCGGATAATAGTAAAAAAAAAAAGAGAGAGAAGCCCGCTGCGTGCGTTACACCTACATACACTACATATAGCCTGTCAATCGGCAGTGACGAGCTGTCCTGGCCGGCAACGACCTATTCCATCCGCCCCATAGAGTTTGTCACTTGAAAACTTTGAAAACCGTGTTTGTGAGAAGACACGGTTTTTTAAGGACAAAGTTCATGGAACGGAGGGAGTACGTCTCACGCCAACTGGCAGTGACGAGCTGTCCTGGCCAGCAACGACCTACGTCTTATGACAACTGAGTCAGCTCTAATTCTTACTGCCAATCCTAACGGCGGGAATTTAAGTACCACCAACTCAATCGGCGTAAAAGTAAATATTTACACACTTATTTTAAAACACACACACACACACACACACACACACACATTTAGGAAATATAGAAATAAAAAAATCAGCCATCTGTCTGTACGTTGGGCTTTCCCTAAACAACATGTAAATGTTAGCCATCGGCCTGGTATGTTAGACCTTCTCTAAAACAAAAGAAAATGCGTCACTTGATGGGGACGGAGGCAGTATATTTGGAAAACAAGGTAAAAGGTGGGCAGTAAAGAGCCGGCAGTACATTTTGTTAAGATAAGTAGATCGATTGGTAAAGGTAATTAATTAAAGAAGCAATAGGGGCAGAAACGTATAAGAATAAAAGTGATCACAACCACAACCTACAGATGCTGAGCAAGGAAATGCAAACTCTTCGATTGCAGGCTTGCAGCTGAGCTACAAATACACAACGGACCAAAGTTTTTATTTCGCCATTCCAGCTTATTGTTACTTCACGTCGTTTTGCCACGCTGGGGCGCTTTACTGCTACTACTGCATGAACTGGTACGCTTGCTAATATTATAGCCCAGGAAGCACTCGCGAATTACATATATCCAGACATGTCCAGATCACCATATTCCTCAGATCTCGCTGAATGATTTGATAGTGCGGAAGCCATGATTGTCAGGAAGTGGAGCATTTCCCGGGCGAATGGAGATTATCACCTCGAAACCTGAAAGATATGGGAACAAAAAACAAACACAACCAATGCGATGAGCAAATAAACAAGCATTGCCACAGCCTTATGCTTATCTCGCAAGGTCATAAGGACCCAAAACTACAATTGATAACAAAACATGAACAGATGATTATAATAATATCAACTGGACAACTTTTGACCTAACATATTATGCAAGCAAAAAAAAGAAATCTCGATGTTCCAAATTAGAAGGAAGTCAGGATTTGTCTACAGAGGTACAAGGCTATTTAATGGAACTAGTCATTACCAGCGTTTTTTGCTGCAACAGCTTCTTGGAAGACATCGGTGATAAATAAGATTTGAGATGGACTGTCCACCCCGAGTGATTGAGAGATCTCAAAATAACTCCTTGTTTTCTTTTGTTTCTGTATATAAAAGATGACAACCATGATTTATGTCAACTTTTTAATAGATTCACAGATGAATGGAACAAGAAATCTATCACCAAATAAATCATAATTTATCTTCAGTTTTTGTGTATTTGAGAGAACAAAATCATTTTTTTTGTTGAATCTTTTATACAATTTAATAGGCTACTGCAACAAGAAATCCAGAGCTTACCCAGTGGCGGTATCAAAATACCCACACAGGAACTTTCGCAGGTCACCGCATGTTGTATTGCCAAATAGAAGCCTTTGTGCTTCTCTACTTCCACTTGAGTATATGTAGACCTAATGATAAGTATTCATAATTTTGCATCATGAGACACTATGTTTGCAAACTCTTTACAAACTAAGGAATGCATATTGTTGTGCTACCTTAACTACAGAAATCTATATTTACAAAACTGAGATGAATGCGGTAGCTTAACAAACTCTTCTAAAAAAAAGAATAGTTTTCCCAGTGTTCCTTTCATGTTGCACAAAATTAAGTCCCATTTCACACTAAATCTCACCTACTAACAGAAAAATTAAGTTCCATTTCACACTAAATCTTGAAGCACTGAGCATTATTAGCACTGATTCTCTATAACTAAAATCTATATTGTATTTTTCTAGAGACTGGACAATCAGCATTTCACAATTCACATGAATTAGAATAAAGAGATACCTTTATGCCACTAGCATGCCAGTTCTTTAGCGCTACAGGAACATCCTCAAAAACAACTCCCTGTAGCTCTTTCTTTTCAAATCCAGTCCTCCAAATATGACCCTGAATTTGGCCAATTAGAACAGCTGAACTATACCAAAGATAATATGCTTGCAAAAGTGACCAAGAATGTGAATTGTAAACTAAGCTACCTGAAGTTGTTTCAATGATGTGATCTTCCTGTCTGCTTTAATCATTGATTCAACATTGGCAACCAATGAGTTGATAACATCTTCTTTGCTTGCCTCATCAGGTGGAAGTGGAACAGCCCCAGCAATTCCATTTCGTAAATCATCTTCAATCTGAATAGTTGACCACTTGCTTGTTAGAACATGAATAAAACAAAACAATCTGCGCAAACTACTAGTACCACTTAAACCCCTGTCATCGCTGGATTCTATATGATACAGACCTATAATTAAAGGGCCCACTTCATTACTTACTTGAGGCGCAATAGTTTGATGTCTTCTTTAGTTTCTTCAGAATCAAACGTAGAAGTCAGATGTTTTCGTACATTGTCACGGGCATAAGGGAACATAACATCAGTCACAAATGATATTGGAGTGGTTGTCCCCTCAATGTCTAGTACAACACACTGCCACATTATAAAAAAAAGGTCAAGCTGAGTTTAATAGAAAATAAATAGCAATCACAAAAGCATTAAGGAAAACTACAGAAATAATTACGGACAGATTTTTCAACACAATACTACAGACAGTCACAAAGTAAAACCTTACAGATATCATGCATGGTATTGCCAAAATAATAGGAACAATGAAATAACCTTTGATGAATCAGCAGCATGACATCCATTAGGAATTTCAGAGCTCAAAATGCTGCGCGGTCTCTTTGCATTGATTATTGGACCATGTTCAGGAGTTGTCCAATCAATACCTAGCTGATAGAGCTTGATGCAAGCATCTAAAAGATAATGATAGCATTCAGCCTGAAATGCAAGGCCATGAAAATGAAGTTAACATCTCCACTCACATAAATAGTAATCACGTAATTATCTACAACAAAGCAGACATACAGGAAATATTATACTAAACACATAATTATCTACAACAAAGACATAAAGGAAATATTTATACAAGGTTATCACAGAACTCTTATGAATTAGACAACTTCACATGAATATAATGGTACAAATACATTGCTTTTTTTCTTCTGAAAGAGGCAAGATCTAGTTCAGGGAATTTGGAGTGTCATCCAAATGAAGTCCTTAACTTTTTTTTTTTTGATAACCTATGAAGTCCTCAATTTGGTAATCCCTGAAGCCAAAGCAGGCCCAAGTATCATGCAGCAATGAGGGCTTAACGAAATCATCAAATCAAGTTCAGGGTATTATGTGTCCCGCTTCTTTATATACATAGTGCCAACTAAATCCAAATTTTTATCCAAATAAAAAGTTGCCTGACAAGATTCACCTTGTTAGCTTATAATCATGTAAAAAGTTTTAACTTCAGGGAAAAAGGAGTATCAAAGAGTAACCTAGTTGTAATAAACTGTTACATTTCTGTGAATCAGAATAGCTATATGCTAAAATTAATCATCAAAGAATATCAATACAAGAGGTTTTGAAGTGAAGGGACCAGAAGCCTAAACTGCATAAACATAGATAACCATAGGGATCATCAAAAGAATCGTAGTTAACAGTCAGACTCAGAGAATTTTAAAACAA
The DNA here is from genome assembly GCA_015844335.1 of Chrysopogon serrulatus. Lineage (NCBI taxonomy): Eukaryota > Viridiplantae > Streptophyta > Magnoliopsida > Poales > Poaceae > Chrysopogon > Chrysopogon serrulatus. The sequence goes on from JADLZL010007185.1 coordinate 89,073, forward strand.
CTGCAGAAACTCACACCTGTGTCTTGGCATTGATCCAAGAGTCACCCCACACATATATTCCGTGGTTCCTTACAAGCACAGCAGTTGCCTTTGGGTATGCTGCAATCTGATAAATAATGTTGTATCAATGGCCTCTAAACATCTAAAATACTCATGGCAAACTCTAGATAAATCAAACATTGGGCTGATAAATTTATGATGATGACTAAACCTTTACAGTAACTATAATCAGAGGCTATGAACAACATCAAATAATAAATAAGTAATTTTCCCCATTTATCAACAAATAATTTATTTTTTTTTTAACGTAATGGCAGGAGTTCTACCTTTCAATTAAGATAGTGAAAAGAAGTTTATGTACAGAGCAAATGGGGCATCACCCCATCAAGATTACAGAGAGTTTATGTGATATGGCCCACTTCCCAAGCTATACAAATAATTTAAAAATAATGTGCTAGAGACATAATAATCCTTGAATCAGCTTGTTATAACTTATAAGTTATAGGGTTATCCCTAGAGGCCTGTGGGGCAAGGAATTTGGATTCAAATCCTTATTCTCAAACCCATTGCTGGAATGATATCTTATCTGCACCACAAGAACTAAAAACTCAAAAATGGCATAAGATTGTATTTGCACCTATAGATTTGGTCTCTAATATTGACATGATTGAAAGATAGGAGTTTGACAGCATACCGCCTCACTTAGGGAGTCCGTGAGCTCATACTCATAAGGAGTGTTCTCAACAATAGGAATGACCAATTCATCACGGTAGCCATGACCTTTGATTCCTTTGATCATTTCCATGTGGGTCACCTGCAGTAAGATCAGCATCAGTATCCAATCAAATATGGATTTTCTTACCACCACAATTATTCTAGGATACAACAGAATCCTCTATGAATAAGGGGTTGTTTGGCAGAGCTACTCGTAGCGAATTCTCCTTGAGAATCACTCCCTCAGCCAAACAGCAAAACTGTGCACAAATTCTGGTGGGGGACAGATCTCCATTTACATGGGGAGCTGGGAGCTAGAGAAAAACCCTGCTCCTCACTGCTCCCTATTCAATCTCCACCAAAATCACTCCAGAATCAATTCTCACCAACATCCCCACCAGAATTAACTAGAATTACCCCACCACGAATCAAGGAGAGCCTTATTCAGGGAGTAGAGCTCTACCAAAGAGGCCCTTAGTTTCTAAATCCTGGCCATAATACATAATCAAATTCACAGCTAGGGTGTGATATTACCAACGAATCGTTACATGTTAGTGGCTTCTCAGAAAATCCCTGCCACTTTAGTTCTTTCCCATACATTTATTAACATTACACTACATTATATGGAGAATTAAGGGAATTTGTATGAAGCCACTGTCCAGATCACTGTTCTGTAGGCAGCAGCAGTGAGTACGTGTGTGTGTGTGTGTGTGTGGTTTGCTGTGTTTGTGATGTTGTTTGGGCATTTGTCCCTCCCCTTTTTTCTTCTTAATGCAATGATGCGCAGCTCTCCTGCATTTTCGAGAAAAAAAGATCACTGGTCCAATCCAACTAGCTCATGCACATATGCATGCAATCACTGTTGAACACTTGAACTTATTCTGTGCACAAAAGATAAGGTATCATTATTTGTTTTCATGTTGCAGCTTCATGATTTCTTGTTGAAATAAATTGCATGAAACAGAAGCGTGTTGTGAATATAATTTTAAAATCTTTGTACTGTCTAATGCCATCTAAAAGATCAGCACATAAATGTTAATAACCCTAGAAGGCTTTTCTGTGGAAATGAAGATATCACAAATTGCTCAGTTTCACACATTTGATCAGATTGAAGACACTTGGACACTAGGAATTACCCTGAACTCCTTTGCACCAGGGATGAGCATTGTTGCGATGCAAGTCTCCATTCCATGGCTGTGAATGACAGCCCCAGCTCCTCTCATCAGATATGCCTTCAAAACACAAAAGGAAACTAGAGTTTTCAGATCAAATCAAGCAGACACAACAGCAAAAAGTTAAAAAGAAGAGAGCATTCACAAACCTTCATGAACAGAGGAGCACAGTCAGTACACTTTGGAGGCTTGTTTGGCCATGGCTTTGCAACTGGCGCAGAAAGCACTTTCCCATCTGCAGCCATCACATACATGTCCTCTGCTACCATCCTCTCCTTCTGCACACCTGAAAGAGGTCAACTACATTTAATGTCAATGGAATGAACTACAATAGCTACTTATCCTCAAATTTGAAGTTCGGTGCTGGCATAATATTAGGTATAAAATAAGGTTTCACACGCTGCATTTTGACCCACTAAATAGCAGTAAAGGTACTAGACAGCAATACCATACAAAAAAGGATGCCAATTGATATCCTTGCGAACTGCTTAAGATAGCCCAACACTGGACTCCTAAAGAGATGTCGTGTCAGTGGTACAAGTACAACCCAATGCAGAACTCACAGTATACCATGAGCTCAAGCTTGGACTGCACTGAAATATAAGCTAAACAATGCACACTTCAAAAACGCAAACCTCTGCATGCTATAACTTGGTAACAGAACTTTAAGTAGGACTCATTCTAGGCCTTTTCCCACGAAAAACCTCTTTCAGTTGTTTCAAAGTTTTAACTTGAATTTAGTTAAAAGTTCCTTTGAACTGACAACCACTTGGCCAGTTTGCCCGAAGCATTAACCTTCTATTGTCATGCCTCCTAGCTAGTCCATTTCGTAAAATTTCACTGCTGGGCCATGAACATAACTTGGATCAACAAAAGCAGTGTTCGACCAGAGGCTTTGCACGTGAACCGTTGAGATATATGGCATGAGCCAAATAACTTGGTAACAGCAGCGATCGTTTCTTTTTCCAGGGGGCGATCGGCAGCAGAGCGTCTAGTTCACTACGCGGCAATTCGTCGAACAGGTGACATGCGCCCAAAAGGCCACGAAAGGGTGGGCAGGTAGAGGAATCCAAGGTGAATCGCTCGTTACCGGAGGGTGACATGACGATGAGGCGGTCGGCGAGCGGCACGGCGGGGTCGTTGACCTTGACGGTGATGCTGCCGCCGGTGCCCGTGACCCATCCCTGCGCGTAGAAGTGCCGACAGAGCTCTGCCACCAGCTCCCGCGCCTCCCGCACCGGCTCCCCCTCCAGGTACGCCTCCGACGCCGTTGCCCCCACCGCCGCCTCGCAGCTGCAGCCGCCGCATGCCATGGCCGGCCCCCCACTCCGCCGCCTCCGCCGCTCACGTGCCGGGATTCGAGCTGCGTGTGTGGCTGTCTTTATTTATTCTCGCCGGGTGGAGTGCAGTGCAGCCGAGGCGGCTCGATTAGTGCTTGCGAGGTTTTCGCAGAGCGGGCCCACACGTCAGCGAGAGCCCGCGGGGAATCTCGGGCGCGAAGCTTTGGGACGGGATAATCGGCACCGGAGGGGCGGCTTCGCTTTGTTACTCGACATTGCGGGCTACCCGCTCTGCGGCATGTGGAGAAGAGAAGGTCTGGGGCGTGGGACCGTATTATCAGTGAAAAATAGTAATGCCGGCTATAAGGTTTTAGGTAGCTGTAAGTGGCACTACGAAGGCCATTGTCACGGGGAGGAGTCGTGAAATAGGCTGCGCGACAGGTGGGGTCCGGTCAAATATGAGCAAAATGACAAAAACCCATTCCAAAGTGCTTATTTTTTAAATATATATATATATATATAAATATATATATATAGTGGGAGGGTTTATATATATATATATATATTAATAGACAAGACAGAAGTGAAGTCTAGTTTGCATAGCTTTTGCATCGACCAATGCAGTTAGTTGTTTTTTATTACACACAAAATCTCTAGAGTCCACGCAATCTCAAAAACGAAATTTTGATTAGTATGAGCTCGAACTAAGATTAAATAAATGAAGTGTGCAGTGGGCTGTTGAAAGCCTGTCAGGAATTTTTAAGAGCGAGGTGTCAGCTGGAGCGAACTTATCTCCAGAGAGTACTCCCTCCGTTTCAAAAATATCTGCCGCCCGTTTAAGAAGCAAATACCGGCAATTTTTATAAATATTAAATATCATCGATTAGTATCATAATTAGTATCATCGGAAAGATCTTTGGATCTAGTTTTTTAACAAAATTATTTGGAGATATAAATATTGCTCGTATTTTCTATAAATCGAGTCAAACTTGTGACACGCATCCCACGGCGACAGTCAATTTGAAACGGAGGGAGTATTTCACTAGTAGCGAAGAGTAGGAAACCAAAGTTTCGGGTGGCTTTCGAAATAGTACAGAGCTTCTAGTGCGATGTCACATTCGCAATGGCAGGAAGCTCCAATTGACTGGCTGGCACGTAGTATAGCTGTAGGAGTCGCCTAACATTCCTTCGCTGACAGTTAAATTGATTGCCTTGGCTGCTCACGGCCATCTTCGCGGGCGAATAGCTTGAGGCCGGAGCGAAAGGAAGAATTCCAGAAATTGCTTCGCTCATATTACTAGGGAGTAGTATAAGCCATGTACTATACAACAACAGAATCAATATAGCTATTTATGACCTGCTGTCTGGGCGCTGGGCACTGCTGCCGGCTCTCATCAGTCCGTGCTGCTCGTGTCCAAGCCTGCAGCACGGCGAGTCCAAGTAATAGCTAGCACTCAGCTAGGCTGTTCGCTCGAGCTAAAAAGCCATTTTAACTTATAAGATAACAATATTTGCTTCTTATATAAAATCATACGTTTCTACAGCATTTTGGTTTATCAGTTGGCTTATAAGCAGCGCTGAATAGCAGGACTTATATGCCAGCGGATAAGCCAAAATACTATAAAAAATATTTGATTTTTGTAAAAAAAAGTAAATACTATTAACTTATGTTCTGAAACAACTTTTAGCTCAAGCGAACAGAGCAAATGGGCGGCGAGCAGAGCTGAAATCCCACACATTCCAGACCAACGGCCGCAGACCCTTTGATCGTGCGTGGTTACGTGCAAAATTAGCCCAATGCCATAAAGGTTCTTTCCGGTGGCTAATATTTAAAAAAAAACATTTAGAAAAGGAGAGAGATAGTGAAATGGAAACCTAAATGTTTTGGAAGATATTTTTGCGAAACCAACAATTTACATGGTAAATTTGCGAAGCTCACTGTTTGCGTTGGTAAAAATCCAATTTGTTCACTGAACACCATATCCTTTGAACGGGTTAATTTTTTCCCCCTATACTATATATGCAAAGGATAACTGCAAATAAGGATTTTCTAGCCAAGAACGAAAAAGAAATCTACTGAATTACGTAAAATTGTACATCGACATATTGAAAAGAACATTAAAGATTTAAAACTACTGATGAGGGTATATTTGAGTTGCAACAACTGAAAAGGAAAGAAACATATTAACCGGAAAAGAACTATATGATGTTGTTCGTCACTAAATACTACTCTATGCAGTAGACAATTGTTAATTATGCGAGCACTTATAGGCTAAGGGGTAACAACACCTCCTGCATGATGCATAAAGTAGGAGGCACCGAACAAGCAATAGTGCTGGAACCGTGGCATGCTAAGTGCGTCCGCTGGCGAGAGCATGCGGTCGGGGTTGCTATGCAGCAGCCCTTTTAGGGCCTTGAAGCCAGCCAAAGAGAACACCTTGGGGCGGAACATCTTCTGTAGGTAGCCACCACAACTCATTTTTCGAAGGTTGGCCACTTTTTCGGGCAACGCCACATGCTCTAGCACTTGCCACTTGATGATGCCCTTGGTGCCGACCGCATGCAACATCTTTTTGAATACCTCGCTATCTAGTGAGGCGCCGGTGTTGTCAATGAGCTCGGCCATGATGCAGCCGAGCGACCACGTGTCGACCCGCCCCGTCGTAGTCCTTGGACCCTAGGAAGAGCTCCAGTGCGCGGTACAGGCTAGAGGACGCAAGCATCCCAGAGTCATCCTTCCCCGCCTGCATCGTCGGCTCGGACATGCCGAAACCGCATACCATCCTATATAGGCGTGGATCCATGTCATGGCTCACGTCAGCGTCCATGTCGACGACCACGTTCTCCGGGACTATGTCCCTATGCAGGACGCCCGCCTCATGAGCGTGCTTTGCGCCGGCGAGGAGCTGCGCCATGACGTCGCGCACCTCGTCCTCATCGAACGGGTGGCAGTTAATGCGTCGGACGTCTATGTACTGGCGCAGGATCATAGGCCCAGCATACTCCGTGACGAGGATGCAGTCGCCATCGGCGCGGCTGCCGGTGTACGCCGCCAAGGACGATGGATGGGTGGCCATGGCACGCCGTGAGGGACATGACCCTCCCGCGTCGCCGAGTGGGGTCTACACGAAGCGGTCGTCGGTCCTCCTCGAGAGCCTCTTCACAGCGACGACGCGCCCGTTCACACGGTCAGAGGCTTTGTACACGTCACCGAACATGCCTTCGCCTAGCGTATCGCGGCGCTCGTACCGCTTCTCCGCCAGCAGCCGGCCAAGGGAGGACAGCATGGGCCAACGCCATCTCCGCCGGCGCCGGCGCCAGCGCCACATTGTTATTTTGCTCGGGCGGTTTCTCGCTCCAGCTCCTCAATCTCGATCTGCAGCGGCCCTATGCCACCACTGACGAGATTCGAGACGGCCGCCATGGATCGTGACCTGGCCGACGCGGCTCGAAAGGTCCTACTAGATGAAGAAGGCCTGGGCTGTGGTGGAGATCAGAGGGAAGGCTGTTAGGGCCGACAGCACGACTCCGAAGCTCGCGCCCCCGCCGCTGCGGGTCGCCCACGAGCTTCAGTAGAGGAGTACCAGGTGTCGGGACTGTGGATGGTTCGATTGCAGAAGTGATCTTTGCCACACCGGAGGCAGCAGGGCCTAAGCGATGCTATGAACGGAGATGAAGAAAGATGGGAGAGAGCAGAGATGGTGCAAGAGTGGAGGAGCTAGAAATAGAAGAGCATGAAGGCATGACCTAGAGTCAGGATAGGTACGATACTTGTGAACAATTCTTACTTCTTGTGAAGGCGTGGGGTACGATACTTGGAGCGTCAACAATTTCAGGGTGTCCAAACGGGTACGATACTTGTGAACAATTCTTCCTCCAGAACTGAACGCAGATTCAGATGCCACTGTTGTAGCAGGAATAGCTAAAACATCCCTTGCAAGTGGAAGTGCGTGGAGTAAGGATAGGATATCTTGCACCAGGGGCCTTCCACCAGCTCAAAATGTCGAAGTAGTTACCCTGTTTCCAACTCAACAAGGGAAAAGTTCATTGCAATATGCATGTATCTATATCAGACTGTTGTTGGCCTGGCCAGATTCAGTGTTCTCCCTTAGAAATGAATTCAAATCCTTCTCTCCTCGGCTCCTCATTCAAGTCCACATTTCTTCTATTTCTAACTGCACTTTGTTGCATAGGGCTGCTTGCATCAGGAGTATAAAGGAGGCATATGAATCATAAAGCTTTTGCAAAACTTCTTTGAATTCACGCATATCATCAAATCAGTAATCATCCTACATTTCACTATAATAAAATTCAACCACCTTCA